>JAGFNK010000387.1:0-50764 GCA_025769875.1 Russula earlei
ATCTCCGACTGTGACTCCTGCTTTACCTCCAATCTGTTTCAAGAAGTCTCCCGAATCCTCAGGATCAACCAGAACCTAAGCACTGCATATCACCCCCAAACTGATGGACAGTTGGAAAGAACCAACCAAACTTTGGAAATGTACCTGCGCATCTACACAGGGGAGAAACAAGAAGAATGGGTGCACTGGCTCCCCATAGCCCAATATCATTTTAACACCCACAAATCCACCACCACCAAGAGAACCCCGTATGAACTCCTCATTGGCTTTAACCCTCAAGGGCTTGGCACCCAATTTAAATCCAAGTTCCCTGGAATCCAAGAACGACTCCAAGCACTGAAAGATATGAGGGAAGCAGCACAAGAAGCGATGAGGAGGACACAAAACAATTGGATCAAAGAAACTAAGTTCAAGGGTTTCGAAGAAGGACAGAAAGTTTGGTTAGAAGGCACTAACCTAAAAACCCCCCATCAGTTTCAGAAGTTCCATCCTAAGCGGTTCAGCCCTTTTACTGTCACCAAAAGAATCTCCCATGTCGCCTACCAACTCCGACTTCCCCCCCAATGGAGCATCCATAATGTGTTTCATGCCTCCCTCCTGTCTCCAGTCACAGAGACAGCTGAGCATGGACCAAACTTCTCTGAACCACCACCTGACCTCCTGTTGGGAGAATATGAGGTCGAGAAGATCACTGCCCAACGGACCCATAGGAACCGACTCCAATACAGGGTCCGGTGGAAAGGCTATTCCACAGCAGAAGACACGTGGGAACCTCTCTCTAACCTTAAAAATGCTCAAGATGCCATCACCATGTTCCACCTAGGACAACCCACTAAACTCCGTACCATGTCTTCCACTAACCTTGACCCCACAGAATCACATCACTCAGACAAAAGTCTAGATGACCTAGAGGATCAGTTTCAAAACCTTATGATACAACAACATACCTTACTCCCCCAAATTAACTCTCGTAACCCCCCTTCCTATTCAGTTAATGATCCCACTATCCCCAACCATGGACACACCATCTTCAACATAGCCGCCAGGGAACAACTTTTTTCCAGAATTCTCTCCCCTGGCAACTTCCGTGGCTTTCAACTTCTTATGATGGACCCCCGTTTTTCAGAATTTCATTTATCCATACGAAGGGCAGTACTTACGGACTTGGTTTGGAACTACATTACACGGTCAGCCTCCATAAATACCCCCCACTCCTTCAGAGTGGTCAGCTTGGCACCATGAAGACGCTACTTCTGCTTATAACACTCCCATGTCCTCCCCAGCCCCCCCTTCGTCTCCTTTACCCATCCTTACCCCTTCCCCCACTATTGAACAAGAGCCTCTCTCACCTGAGGTTATACAACACATCATTGACCAACGCACATTCATCGTCCCTGACGAGGTGGAACTCCAAGACCTCGCCGCCACCCTCAACCCCCTAGTCATCCAAGAAGGAACACCCTCACCGACCCCAACTGAAGCGGACCCCACTCATCCTGGCCCCCCCTGGTTTGTTTATGAACCCTATACACATATTCCCCCTTTTTACATTAACTTCAATGGGCGACGACGCCTATTACCATACTTACATATTGCTTTGTACAATGACAAACCCATGCTTCTAGGAACTATGGGTCAAGGAGAACCCGCTTATGGGGAAAAGCTCATAGCTCGGCCTGTCATCTCTGCCCCCCATCCTGCCACCACTGCCTCTGATCTCCACCTCTTAATTGAGGACCACCCTTTCCACTTTGACATCGCTCAAGCCCTTGAGAACCTCCATGATCCTGGTGCCCTTGCCGACATCTACCGCCTCCACACCGCCTCTTTCCAGCTAAAAATCTTAGAGGGCAAGCGTGCCTCCATCCAGGGAGCCCTAAGTGTCCTTCAAGGGCAGCTCGCCTATCGACTCCACAAAATCCAATCCCACACCAAAGAAACCACCGCCATCCGCAGCCGCCTTCGAGCCAATAACACCTCCGTCCAAGTCCAGTCACCAACTCGACAACCTGATGACCGATGGGGGCCTCACTCATAACACTGGACCATTTTACTCATTAGCGGGAAGCTATGACAGGAATGAGAAGTCAAAAGAACCATCCACTCCCCCTTCCACTCCGCTACCCACTCATCCCCCTCTCTCCTTAACCCCCCCCCTTGAGTACCTTCCTCGCGTTATCGACCAGTCCCAGAATGAAGCCCCCATGGGGTCACCCTCCCACTTCCCTCAAATGTTCTCTGATGACGCTAGCACCCCCAACACCCCTCTCACCCCTGCGCATATGACTAAAGCACAGCATCATCAGCTTCAAAAGCGACAACACGTTTGCAAACACTATAACACCAGAGGGCACTTGGAACAAGGACTGTAACAGGCCTCACACCAACTGTAGCAGTCAAGTGGATTGTATCCTCAGAAGGACTCACCGAAGCTACAGAGGCTTCTGCCCCAGGGCAATGAAACCCCAGAGCACGTGGCCAGAAGTCAAAGGTGATGAGCTCCGTGAGTCGGGCCCTGAGACCAATTAGTTTGGAGAACTAAGCGTGAGGGGGGCATGATGTTGTGATCTTCCCCCTTTGTTGGTTTGTCCATAATCTCTTTTGTTACTGTTCTCTTCTGTCACCCTTGTCCCCTTGGTTACCATTTCATTCCTTGATGCTGATGGTCCCTTATTGTTTCATCTGTTGTGTTTCACTTATTGTGTTTCACCTATTGTGTTTCACTTATTATGTTTCACCTATTGTTGAGTTACTTTTGCTATTGACTCACCTTTATCTATTGTTCCGCTTATGGTACTGTACAGCCTCGCTAAATACAGTATTTAAGTGCCTGTAGAAGCTGGGGAATGCCCCAAGCTTAGCTTTGTCCCATTTCCTGTCACATCCCTTTGCCCTGTACTGTCTCTCAATCACAACTTGTGTTGTGCTGGCTTATACTCTGCTTGACCTAAGCTCATCATGAGGAACCTTTGTGTTCCTCTTCCTCCTCTGCTTCTCCTTCATCATCCTTCTCTTCTGTGAAACCAGGAGATCAACTCTGTCTGTGGACTAGGTCATCCTTGACTTAGTCTTGAGACACTAAACCTCTGAACCAGTCTCCTTGAGCCGGCCCCCACTGAACCCTTGAACCAAGTCACAGGGACTTGGCCCCACTGAACCCTGAGCTAACACTCTTACAGCCACGATGCCATAACAAAGGGCTAGTGTGTACTGCGGAGAGGGGAAATAGCGGGTAAGTCTTCACGTTTGAAGACTTAGGAAGACAAGGAGTTTCTGGGACATTTGCTTGATTTTCTGCAAGCCTACAGCTCCGAAGCTAGAATCCAGTGATATTCACAAGAGAACAAGCTTAAGGCTTGTTCTCGTGTACTGACAGGTTTATATAGACAGACATTTCCTATATCAAATAGTAAACATGAGACAGAGGGGAGGTGATCAAACTGGAACACGCTGGAAGGTAGTGGTACATGCGAGGCAAGACAAGTCATGAACGCGCGGGAATCGTGAGGCTTGTCCGGGTAGGCTTGTCTGGTTGCCAGTATTGTGACACCCATGGTATCAATTTCACCCACGACTAGCTGACAAATGCACTTGGTGCAGCGATGGGGGACACGACAACTTCAAATGTCTGAAGATAGCCATATGCGTCCTCTGCAATCATCAGGGACACCTCACTGAACATTGCAGAACCCCCCATCATCGCTGCAAAGCACACAAAGTTTGCCAAGTCCCTAGAGATCAGACTCACTACCACCTTCATTGCTGCAGATCTTCCATCATCCCCTATAGCGGCTGAGACGTTAACAAGGGGGTGATGTCACAAGTACCGGTGCCTCAGACCGGACCGGCAACCGGACAAGCCTACCCAGACAAGCCTCACAATTCCCATGCATTTCTATGACTCATTCAGCCTCATATGTACCACTACCTTTCAGCATGTTCCAGTACAATCACCTCCTCTCTACCTCATGTCTACTATTTGATATAGGAAATGTCTGTCTATATAAACCTGTCCGTAGAAGAGAACAAGCCCTAAGCTTGTTCTCTTGTGAAATATCACTGGATTCAGCTTCGGAACTGTAGGCTTGCAGGCAATCAAGCAATCGTCTCAGAAACTCTTCTCTCCCTCTAAGTCCTCAAACACGAAGACTTATCCATTGCATTTCCTCTCCAGCTGTACACACTAGCCTTCACTGTGTTGTCACCAAGAACCCCAAATCTCATGAGAACTTGTCGTCTCACTCGACTCAGTGCACACATCCCACACATGAAATGATTTGTCAGCAACACCACCCCCAGTCAGTGACAACTTGAGCACTTAGCACAACCTCTAAGGTGGGTTGCTTAGCCTGTTAGCTGCGCTCTATGCTGCACAACAGTACCTACAACAGCTGGGCTGCATCATTGTGTCAGGCCATGGTGTCATTGTCAAGAGGACTGCATTGCATGCAGCAGCTGTGCAAACTCACCAGGCAGTATATAAAAGACTGCACAATGCTCCCTTTGAATCCTTATGGACACTGGAATGAGACAATGCTTGTCAATGAGGATCTGACAAACGAAATTAACATTTACCTTCTATCAATTGGCAACAAAATCTCTGGGGAAAAGCTTTGTGATTTCATCAATTCAGATGAGGTTAGGTCACAGCATGGCATTGATAGAAGAGTTTCCATGCGGACAGCTCAGTGTTACCTAAAGGTGCTAGGATACCAATACAGAGCACCAAAAAAGGGCCAATATGTTGATGGCCATGAGCATGAGGATGTTGTCTTCTACCAGGAGTGCATTTTCTTACTACAGTGGCGAAACATTGAGCACCTCATGTTTAGCTGGGATGAAGACAACCTACTTGAGTTTGGGCCAAGACCATGGGGGTGTTGAACCATCGCATGGTTCCATGATGAATCCATTTTTTATGCTCATGATTGGCAGTGCAAGATGTGGCATTACAAGGATGCACCTGCCGAGTGGTATGCAAAAGGGGAAGGCATTTCAATGAAAATAGCTGACTTTGTTTCCATGGATTTTGGGTGGCTTTGATCTCTTGATGGAACAAAGACAGCCCAAAGAATTCTGAAGCCAGGAAAAAATTGGGAAGGCTATTTGACCAATGGGGACATCCAAGCACAGGTCCAAGAAGCCATGGACATTCTCACAGAGTTCTATCCTGAGTATGACCATGTCCTGATTTATGACAATGCATCAACTCACCTCAAGTGTGAGGAGGATGCATTATCAGCCCAAAAAATGCCTAAAAATACACCCAAAGTTGGGAAGAACTGGGGTGTTGAGGTGTCACTTCAAGATCCACTTAGTGGAAAATTTGTGCACAAGCACAATGGAACAGCCAAAAAAACAAAAATCCGGATGGGTGATGCATGCTTCAAAGATGGCACACCACAACCACTTTATTTCCCTGAGGGGCATGAATGCACCGGGGTCTTTAAAGGAATGGCCACAATTCTGGATGGACAAGGCTACAGGGACATGTCCAAGGTTTGTGCAGAATGCAAAAACTTCAAGTGCTCACCTCCTACCATCAACTGTTGCTGCCACCAAGTTCTCTACAATGAACCAGATTTTGCCAATGTTGAGACAATCCTGGAGTTGATCTGCAAGGCATGCGACTTCAAGCTGTTCTTCTTACCAAAGTTCCACTGTGAGCTCAATTTTATTGAGCAATGTTGGGGTTATGCATGGCAGATCTACTGTTTAAATCCAGAATCATCATGAGAAGATGTACTGGCAAAAAACATGCTTGCTGAGTTGGAATCTGTTCCCTTGAAATCCATGCATCACTTTGCTAATTGTTCTCGTTGATTCATGAATTCATATATGTACAGACTGAATGGGAGACAAGCTGCATGGGCTGCAAGAGTGTACAAGGGTCACCATGTAGTTCCTATGAACATCATGGAGGAGTTGGGAAGGAAGGGAATCATTTAACATTGTTTATGTGTCAAATTAAACCCCTTTCACATGTTGAGTTTGTTTCTCAGATGACATGTGATGTTCAATGCTCATTCCATCAGATTGCACACCACAATCAGTGATTGGAGATAGATGCCAAATTTGTGTCTTTTATTTCTCAGTCATTTCTTACTCCTTCATCATAAGATTGTGAATACATACAATAAACAACTACTATTACAAAATGTTGGTCTCTGATTTCCTGATTCTTTCTCGAGAATTGCAGGAAGAACACCCCACAGTTTCCCTGAGGCAAAACTTCCTAATCTGACTGGGATTGTCACACAAAAGTAATGCCACGTGACGTTGGTTGATTATGAGTGTCATCTACCTTACCTGGCAAAAGATGTATCCCAAATATGGGAGCTGGTACCATTCCTATTTCAGCGCTCCTGAATCCCTACTTGAATCCCTACATCACCTTTTCAAAATTTGTCTGTCTGTGTCACTTGGACGGTGGGCGTTTTGTACGGGTTATGGGTGTCAACACATTGGGAATACAGCACAATCACATATTTGTTGTGAACATACGCTAGGCACTGCCCATGACACAATACTTATCCAACCCTGACTACACTTGCAGGCCATCCGTTGTCATGGTCGTAGTAATCCTGACACATCACATGGCTCCATAGGCCTGTTGAACCGGAACCCGAACGGATCAAAGAAGGCGAAGACCTTCATACAAGGTTCAAGATCCGCTCATAGATGTTACGTGTTAGACAGAACTTTAGTATATGCGCTTATGGCAATAGGGTTACGCATAGTACGCTATCTATCACAAGATGCAGCCTTATGCTGCATCTAGAATGTTTCCACATCACGCGTCACTTAATGCGCGATATAGTGGACACCTGTAGTCACCTCTTTTGGACTTAGGAACAGCCCTGGGTCATAGAGGTATAAATACCATACTTGTAGACGAGTATACACATCGCTCTACACCCCAATATCACTTGAGCATTAGCACAACCTCTAAGGTGGGTTGCTTGGCCTGTTAGCTGCGCTCTATGCTGCGCAACAGGTTATGGGCCCTGCAAGCCATGCGCCTTCATCGGCTGCAACGATGGCGAAGCATCCCTGAAGCCTGCATGCTGCGGCGAGCTAGTCTACCCTATGGGGAGACTATGTCGGCTTGTTTGAATACAATACTCTTAACTGACGACCTCTAAGCCCTCTTCTAACAGCTACAATGTCGTCGTCTCAACCCTCTGCCCCTGTTGTCCCCATCCTCGATGGTGCAAACTATGGTATTTGGTCAAAGGCTATGAAAGCCTACCTCATGTCCGTTGGACTGTGGGGTTATTGCAATGGCACATTTGAACTGCCAGTCCTTCCTGGACTTCCTCAGGTGCCTCTTGCTGAAGAGATTGCTGCCCAGAATGCTGCTATTGCAGCTTTGAAAGAATGGAACAAAGGGAATGATATGGCAGTCGGTCATATGGTCCTTAGATCGAGCATCACGATCCAACAAGATCTTACGTCTTTGGATAACGCTGAGACAATCTGGAATCGCCTAGACACCCTTTATGGCACGGCGACGACCACCACGATCTATAAGGACTTCAAAGAAGCCATCTCCATCCGCATTAACCCGAGCCAACATCCTGGCCCACAAATAGATCGGATACACGCTGCATTCCAGCGTCTTACCGCTTCCTCCCTTCACATCCCTGACACCCTGCAGGCGCTGATCATGCTTGCTGCCATTCCCCAGAAATGGGAAATGCTTGTCCACATTCTTGCTCAGAACTATGAAATAGCCGACCTTAATGCTAAGGACGTCCTGAGAGGCTATCGTCTCTCAATATCAAACTGAGATCAATCGTGGAACAAGCAAGAAGCACAGCGTGCAGAAGCTCTCAGCTGTCAAGCGCAAGCATGGTGACCCTTCCTTCTCCAATCAGCAGCAGGGCAATAAGCCCAAGCGCGATGAAGATAAGGACAAGCGCCAGCGCGGTAAGCGCGGCGGCAAAGGGAAAGGAAAAGGGAAGGAGAAGGCCGATAACAGCCATGGTCCCGGACACTCCCACATTGCGGACGTTGCCGCACTTCCACTCCCGACCATTACCACTATCGCCCATCTGGGTCCTTCGGGGATCCAACAACGTACCAGTCCCAACTGCGACTGACCCTCGCAAACGCACTCACGGCCCTTACAAGGCCTTAAACAAAGCGCTTGATCTTGCTGACGATCTTGGGGTAACTCCCACTATACAGACAGTCAAGACCCTCGAGCAGCGGATCTCGACTCAATCCGCTGCCTCGACAAGTGCAGTCAAACTTCCGTCGCCCGTCCCTGAGCCTATGGACCAGGATGATGGCGACTTCGCACAAACAAATACGTCGGATTTATTCGACATATATGACGGTATTCCAGAAGGTGCTGCCACCCCTGAGCGTGCTCCGACTCCGTCGGATGAAGCGCTTGATTGGGGCAGCTGACCCCGAAGATAATGAAGCGTGCGTGCGCCTCCCTCTCTCCTTTCACTCGCTAAAGAACCTATTAGCATCTCCCCAGCCCCAAAGCGGGCTAGATATGTTTAATAAGTGTTCGCTTGTATCATACAATGTACAAATTAGCGAAGGGACTACTTCCCTTCAAAGTGAATGTAACAAAAATTGTTCGAGATGTAGAGGAAAGCACTGACTTGAGTAAAATGGGATCCTTATGGCTCCTTGACTCTGGCGCGTCCGCACACTTCACCTTCGAAATAAAAGACTTTATAGAGTATACGCCGGCTTTGCCGCACGAAAGATCCCCTGTTAAAACTGCCGATAACACTATATATGTGGAAGGCAAAGGCGCTGTGTTGCTTCGGCACACTGTCAACTCTAAAACGGTTGTCACGCGCATTTCTCCTGTTCTCTATATTCCGAAAATTAACACTCGGATATTATCTATGGGGGAGTTCTTACAACAAGGGATGCATGCATTAGGGAACAGAAATCATATTTCCCTACGAGAGGACGGACGTATAATCCTGTCCTCTTACCCCTTATTCCCGGGTCAAACCACATATTGGTTAGACGCCTCAATTGAAAGCAGCGCAAGCGCATTCTCTTATCTACGCGGTAGATTATGATGTCATACACCGACGCCTTGGCCACCCATCTAAGGATGTCGTAACACGTGCTAAGACACATACCAAGGGTCTCCCTGAAGACCTGAAAATCCCTCAGGAACAGCCAGGTATGTCCTGGCTGCGCGCAAGGCAAAATGCCTGCATCTGCGCACCCCCCTTCTGAAACTCAGTGCTTCCGCACCGTTCGAGCGTATCCACTCGGACCTTCAGAGTTTCCCTGTGAAGTTGTATCATAAGTACGAATATTTCGTCAGCTTCATTGACGATTATTCCTCCTATGCATGGATCACACTCTTAAAAAATAAAAAGTCGACCATAATGGCCGTCAAGCAATTCCTTGCTATGGTGAAGAACCAATACAAAGCAGGAATCAAAGAGTGGATGTCCGATGCTGGTGGAGAGTACAAGTCCGAGGCCTTTGATAACGTCCTAAAGGACGAAGGAATTAAAATCCTGCAAAGCGCCCCATACACTCCACAACAGAATGGACGCGCAGAGCGCTTTATGCGCACTGTAATGGACAAAGCTCAAGCAATGCGCCTTGAAGCTTGTCTACCTCCCTCCTGGTGGGAATTTGCAGTGAATCATGGGACACACTGTTATAATAGGACACCTGCCAGACGCCTTCAATGGCGTACACCCTACTGAAGTCCTAAAGAACGAGGTCCCTGATATCTCACACCTCAGAGTATTTGGTTGCGGTGCATATGTGCACATACCAGAAAAGCGTCGAGTCAACAAGCTTTCGCCGAAAAGCGAGCTTATGATCTACCTTGGTCACACTGAGGGGATCAAAGCCTCACTCTTTATGAGGCTCCCTAATAATACGCTTTACACAAATGCTACCGCCCTGTACGATGAGACCCTGTACCCCAAATGCGACAAAGCGCGCACTAAAGGTACCACGCGGATTAATGAACCGCATGAGGAACTACCGCAACAACCTGTCGAAGACACCATTCCTGGTGTTGACGACCCATTCCCTACAATTAAAAGTGAGGACTGATGAGCAGCCTATACAGGCGCCACAAGAAGAGGAACGCGAGCAAACGCCCGTCCCTCCTACACCGTCCCCTCCTCCCATTGAAGAGCCTGTACCTCTTCGAAGGTCTCAGCGGTTGAGGAAAGTACCTACCCGTCCAGGCAACGTCTATGGTGAACGCAGACACCCCACAGAAGTGGAAAAAGACTGTTCGGCGCACACGCACATGGAGAACAATGACAGAAAACCAACCCGGTAGCTCCGGTGAGGGTAGTACATCAGGATCGGCCACCCCAGGCCCTTACCCTCCTGTCGTCCTTGACGATCAACCGCCGCAAGCCTCTGAGGATGAGGTAGAAGACATTCTACGTCTTGCAAGGGAAGGGGGAGTCAAATTTCTGAACTATCTGCTCGCCCAAGCAGTTCCACTAAGTTCAGATACACCTGATACTGCGAAGATTCGCGAATGGACCTTTAGGGACATTCTGCGAATGCCAAGTGAACTCCAAAAGGAGTGGAAAGATGCTTGTCGCGAGGAGTTGGAATCCCTCCGCAGACGCAAAGTCTTCGAAGTAGTCGATCCTCCCAAGGATCGCAAAATAATTAAAAATAGATGGGTATTCGACCTTAAGTCTGATGGTCGTAAAAAAGCCAGACTAGTCGCCAAAGGCTTCTCCCAAGTAGAAGGCATTGACTATGACGAAATATTCTCACCCGTGGTACGGTTTGAGACAGTCCGCCTGATGATTGCGCTCGCAGCGCTCAAAACTTGGCACATTAGCGGACTAGACAGTCAAGACTGCCTTTCTCTATGTGAGCTCGATGAAGAGCTCTATATGGAGCAGCCTGAGGGCTTCAAAATAAAAGGCCAAGAGCGTAAAGTCATGCGCCTTAAACGCGCAATATATGGACTTAAGCAAGCGGCACTTGCTTGGTGGAAAGCCCTTGACAAGTCCATGGCCTCGCTCGGCCTTATTCGCCTTATGTCTGACTCTGGGCTCTTTGTTAGTAAAGACAAGAGCATCATAGCCATCGTCTATGTTGATGATGTGCTCTTCTTTGGAGCAGACAAAAAACAAATCAATAAAACAAAGGAGCGCTTCATGAAGCTCTGGGAATGTCGAGATCTGGGCGATGCCCAAGAATTTCTACACATGCGCATCATACGCAAGTCTGGGCAAATACATTTGGACCAGACTGAGTATCTAAGGAAAGTGCTGCAGCGTTTCGACTTGCTTAACGCAAACCCTGCTCCTACTCCGCTACCAGAGGGCTATCACCCCTCTCCCAACACTTCCGCTGCTGACCCAGCCTTGCGGTCAAAATTCCAGCAAGTTATAGGATCACTCCTATACATAATGCTTGGAACGCGTCCAGACATAGCCTTTGCTGTCACAAAGTTGTCGCAACATGCTGCCAATCCCTCAGAGGATCATTTAAATCGTGCATACTATATTTGCCGATACCTCTTGGGAACCGCCAATTATGCCTTGGTCTATGATGGACCATCTAATGGTGGTTTGATGGCATATGCCGACTCTGACTGGGCTTCTGATCCGACTAATCGGAAGTCCACTACAGGCTATATGGTGAACCTGGCTGGAGCAATATTTTCGTGGAACTCACGAGCGCAGAAAACAGTCGCGCTCTCCTCCACTGAAGCCGAGTACATGTCGCTCTCTGACACGAGCAGACAGTTAGTTTGGATTAAATCCTTACTAACAGAACTTGGCATCAATCTTGCTCCCATCCCACTGTTTGGTGATAACCAAGGCTCAATATTCTTAGCCTCCAACCCTGTGCAAGAAAAGCGCATCAAACACATTGATTTGCGCTATCACTTCATTCGTGAAGTCATACAAAATAAACAGGTGGAGCTATTCTTTATTGAAGGGGCTAACAACCCAGCCGACATGTTCACCAAGAACCTTGGTCGCGTCAAGTTCCTCAAATTCAGGGAGCAACTAGGACTAACGTTCTACCCCTGAATGTGGGAAAATGCTCACGGCATCTACCGATGCACTTAGCAAGGGGGAGTGTTGAACCGGAACCCGAACGGATCAAAGAAGGCGAAGACCTTCATACAAGGTTCAAGATCCGCTCATAGATGTTACGTGTTAGACAGAACTTTAGTATATGCGCTTATGGCAATAGGGTTACGCATAGTACGCTATCTATCACAAGATGCAGCCTTATGCTGCGTCTAGAACGTTTCCACATCACGCATCACTTAATGCGCGATATAGTGGACACCTGTAGTCACCTCTTTTGGACTTAGGAACAGCCCTGGGTCATAGAGGTATAAATACCATACTTGTAGACGAGTATACACATCGCTCTACACCCCAATATCACTTGAGCATTAGCACAACCTCTAAGGTGGGTTGCTTGGCCTGTTAGCTGCGCTCTATGCTGCGCAACAAGGCCATGTGTTTTATATTAGTAACACGACGGGCAGGAAGGGATAAGTCGACTCTGCTTATAGTCAACTCAGTGGATAATAAAAGTAAAATATTTCAAGTGCTGAATAGGGTCTGTTGCGGCCACATATTATATTACATAAGTAATGACCTTAGTTGAGCACGAAAAATGTGACAAAAAAGGTTAAATATGGAGAGTCTACCCATTCTGGCACAACTTTTAGCCAGGCTAGGGTAAATGTTGTGCCGGAATGAGTAGACTCTCCTTTTTTGTCACATTTTTTGTGCTCAACTAAGGTCATTACTTTTGTAATTTGTGGCCACAACAGACCCTACTCAGCACTTGAAAAATATTTTACTTTTATTATCCACTGAGTTGACTATAAGCAGACCTGACTTATCCCTTCCTGCCCATTGTGTAATAACAGCACTCAATAAAGCAGTGACGGAGAGATGTACTATCACATCCAACAGGTCAACTAAAAAGGCATCACACTGGCACTGGCCTGGGCACGGACAATTGGCCTGCGAGCTCTGCCCGCGGGCATAAAGACATTTCGATTTCCCGAGCGAAGCAAAAACGTCGAATGATGACCCAGTCGAATGATCGGGCTAGACGACCCGAGCTAGACCGGGAAGCTATCACTTAAGGGGCCTTAGACGCGCTTCCGTGTGCTGGATGGAGTTCCTGGGTCGAGACTCGAGAAGCACTGCCATGGCTGAGCGACGCAGCGCCGTTGCGGGTCGCATGACTTGCGCATCGATCACATCGACTATCCTGTGTTGCATCCGAGTCCTTTTCCATCGTCCCCTACTCTTTTTCGCCTCTCGGTTTTCGTTTTGTCATTAATGACAGTAGCCGTAATAAGGTGTGGGTGTCATTCGAGTTCACATCCCTGCGACATATGTTGCGAGAGGGTGAGGTCAAAAACGGACCCACCGGATGCCAAGCAACTCGGAACCGCGTTGGCGGCACTCTATGGCCAAGGGAGAGGACACGGGCACACTGGCAGTCTCCACGGGACACAAAGCTTGCCACGATCTCACGTCAGGAGAACGAACCATACAAAAGTACGATACTAAGTAGGCATATCTCTCACCCTGATACCATTCATATTTTCATCAGCGTCACTTCCTCCACCGCCTCCAGCAATGACTGCACTCGATCATGCCTCGGCGTGAGGGTGACGCGAAACGGCACCGGCGTGCGCCCAGACTCGCCCTCGTATTCCTCTAGAGATATCGGCTCGTCTGGCAGGGGCCGGATGTCAAACGCCCAGAGCAACCGTGAGATTGCAAGGAACAGTTCCCGCTCGGCGACGTGAATAGCCGGACATAATCGACGACTGCCGCGCAAAACAAATCAGTGAGGGATGACAGAAGGCCAGCAAGGCAAGGAAGCCAGTGATGCTTGGACAGGAGGTGCAGGAAATACATTGTACACGTACCCAGCGCCGAATGCCCAATGGTCCAGGTCCACTGCGTTTGGGACCTTGCTTGACTCGACGCAGGTCAATGTGTCGCCCAGGAAGCGATCAGGGTTGAAGGAAAATCTGTCGCCAAGGAAAAGCTCAGTTTTTAAACGAGAACCATGATAACTGGAGGAGAGTGGGTACATACGGGTCTGGATATTTCGCCTCGTTGTGATGGATGTCGTAGCAGTTGAGAACGACCGCCGTGTTCTTTGGGATGTACATCCCATTGTAAACAAAGTCTTCTGTCGAAAGGTGTGGCGGTGGCACCCAAAACGGCGAGTGACTGCGCTCTGTCTAGTAGGACCGGGACGGCAAGTGTGAAAAGCAATGAATGAAATCGACGAGTTAGGCGACATACTTCCTTGATAACCGCCCGGATGTACTGCAGGCGCTGCTCATCTTCTGCCCTCGGCCAGTGCTCTCTGCCAGTGACCCTGTCAAGTTCTGCATGCGCCCGTGCTTGAATTTCTGGATGTAACGAGATGAGAGCCAGAAACCACAGGATTGTGCTTTTCATCTACAAATAGTAGCATCAAGTTCAGTCAGCCTTCTCCGGATTAATGTAATCAAGGCTCTCACGGATTGGATGCCGCCGAGGGTGAACACAACCGACAACATGCACATGTCTTCCCAGTCTAGCTTTTCTTCCTCTTGCGTCAGTATGAGCGTCTTCACCAGACAATCTGGAATGTCCTCTCCGGCGTCCATCCGAGCTTTCACCTGCATGATCATGGTCCCATAGACATTCATGATCTCATCATGGAGCCGTCGAGCGCGTGATCGTTTTGGAGTGGGGATCCACTGAAGCGGTTCGATGAAGTCGACAATATTTGAAAGCGGACCTGGGGACCGATCTCGGTCAGGGTTTCTGTTCCGTCATGGGTGGGGATGAGTAAATTACCTGTGAGATTCATGAACTCAGTGGCGATCGCTAGCGCACGCTCCGTCAGAGGATCTAGAGTGGAACCTGTCCGTGTTGCGAACGATATCGTCAACATGTTACTGCAAGTAACACATTGCACTATTAGACCCTCAAGTATGCGCAAGGATAAAACAGGTAGTTGCCTACTTCAAGGTATAACGACCGACAAAGTTCGCTGGATTGATCGGTATTGCGCCCATCTTTGTTTGGTGATACATTGATCGAATTAAGATGTGGGCTTCATAATCAAGGACAGGAGCATAAGATTGGATGGCCTTGGAGGAAAGTAGCTGCATGGCGATCCGTCTATGCTGTCGCCTGCAGAGGAAACGTCATCCGCATGGCGCAGTAGAGGTCGCTCGCCTGCTCGCAACTTACCACGTGTCATTATAGGGAGTTGTGGTGATGCCGCGGCCATGAAGTATTGTCTGACTCTTGATAAAGTATTGCTTTCGACTAGAGAAGATGGCACCGTTGTTGACCAGCAAGTCCTTGGCAATTCGTGCATCCGAAATCACGACAAAAAGCTGATTACCCATCCAGATAGAGAAGAGTGGCCCATATATCCTTGACCAGGCTCGTAGAGTGCGCTCAGGATAGGAACGAAGGAAATAGTAAAGAAGCAGTGGTCCGGGAGGGATCATATGACCATCTTTATCTTGCAGGTTTCTCCGAAGGATGTAGGGAAAGATGAAAGGAAGTGATAGAATTACAACAAGGATGCCAAGCATCAAAGGACACAGAGCAGTGATCTGGGAAAGTAAACAATCCGTCAGCGATGTGAGTCACCTAGAGAAAGTGGTCTTACGGAGCAGAGAGCGGAAAGGCTCGTGTATGGTATGTCGTACGTGAGATACACCATGGTTTGAAAGGTCAACAGTACACAGAGATTTGTGAGCACAGTCGAGACGCCAGGGTGTTTCGAGACTACTCTCAGAGCCTGCTGATTTCTCAGCCCCGCACCCTTTTAAACCTCCAAGCGCACTCCTGTGATTACTGTAACAAGAGTGACGGAACCCGAAAGGATGGGCAACATTCGTTCCTCGCGGTGATGAGATCATATCGATACGACATAGGCGGTCCGCTACGGTCGGCGTGCGTAAAGCCATCTCTGTGACGGTATAATCCTGTCATTCGGCACCTATGCTGCTGCCAATCATGTCAAATTTGCAGAACAAACAATACTAGCGAGTCAAAGCTGCGAGAGCTACGAGCCGGAGATAGTGGGTAGGCCTTCAAGGTTTCCTCTCCGAATTTCTGTTGATGAAAGGCAGATATGGCTACTAGAGCCTGAGTTTGCGGTCAGTTTAATTAATGTACCATGAAATGAAGGGGGTGCGTACCGTGGCATTTCTTTTGCGAAGGGGGACATGCCAGTTTTATACATGCCGAGCCAATCATCCAACTCCTTCGGTGAAGAGGCTTTTTGTCCGATGTTATTACTATTTGACAGCGCCAGGCACAAACATCCCATGAAAGTACGGGCGAGGAAAACGCGGTACCGGCCGGACCCGGTCATGTGGCGCTCACGTGACACGGTCCCTGCATTTATCCCTTTCTTGCCTTGTGACGCTCATCCCATACTCACTCCCAGTGGATCCACCTTTCAATCTTTGAGACCTGCACTGCGACCTAGGTTTCAACTCGTGGCATGCCGAGCCGTCACTCATTGTGGTGAGCACAGACGTTGAAAACTCGAGCGTAGAAGCCTGTGATCTCCGCCCTTTAATTAGTTGGACCGTGCGTTCAGCATATTCATTCTCCGTGCAACGGATCTCTTCTTACTCTAACACCGGATGTTAATATGGGACAGCTTCGAGTCGCCACTGAGCTTTGTCAACAACGTTGGCAGTTCCTTCTCGCAATATAATCGGAAAATACCATAACAAGGTCACGGAAAATGCGAGCTGTGTCTTGATTGACGTTCACTGTCATTCGAAAGCTATCAGGACACGGTCTGTGTCTATGATGTGACAAGGGAACGTGCTCAATAGTACACCTCACTCATTTCAAGTAATTTTTCCAACTTGTCGGGCACTTCACTGGCGGTCTTCCGCTATCTCGTCTCGACGTATCCTCCGTATGGTGTCATCATACATACACATGGCCACCGACATTATAGCCCTATCGTATTTAGCAATTGTAGTAATTCTTTCTTCTTTCCACTACTCGCAGGGCTGAATCAGAGCCGCCTCACAAATCAGGATTTGACTCACTCGAAGAGTTAATCCCTTTCTGAAACTCTATATTTCTTAAGCGCTGATCCTGGTCCTTCTGAGAACTGTAGGGATGCCCAAGGAAAGTGGTTCCCGGTACATTGGGTTGCTCGGTCAACGCGGAACTGGGACTTGCCATGACCTACTCGCTCTGGACTGGCTGCTAGATCCAAATCGGAACTGATATTCCCTTGATATTAGACCATACGCTCACGGACACCACTTCCGATATCCTTTCTTTCTCTGCCATGGTCCCCCGGTGAACACGCGTGATTAGATCGGCTCATGTAATTTAGAGGAGGCGGTTTCAGGCTTATCGTCGTAATGCTTTGGCAGGCGACTGGGACTTTTTCGTGGGTGTCAGACTCGGAGATGGCACTGATTGGTATTAGTGCCGTTCCTATTTAAGCGCTCTTGAATCCCTACATCACCTTTTCGGAATTTGTCTGATGCGTCATTTAGACGGTGGGCGTTGTGTTCGGTGTTCGGTTGCTTGAACGTTCTTCATCTGTTAGTGGTATTAAGGGAATACGACGTATTCAAGTATTCGCTATGAACCTGGGCTAGGTACGTATACAGCGCATGACGTGATATTTATCCCAAGCCCAACTTCTCGCGCTCTTAGGCCGTTTATTGCCTTGGTCGCAGTAATCTTGACCCGTCACAAATCTCCCGGGCCGTCAACTGTGGATTGTTAAGTGAATAAGAGCGGTGGCGAAGACGGGTGTCACAGGTCAGAATTTTTAAAAACGGGTATCACACTGGCAGCGATTCGGGCCCGGGCAAGTGGCAGCTAGCTCTCCGCGGACAAAGAAACAGAATTTCCTCTGCCCGTCCCTGAGGGAAGTTTCGAGAGCGAAAAATGTCGAATGATGACCCAGTCGAAAGGCAAGAGGTGGGTGACAGGGCCAGAGGGTCGGGCCAGGTCCGGAATCTTCGCACTCGGCGGTCGGCCGAGGGCTGATTAACGCTGATTTCTCGGTCATTCGTCAGGCCATGTCCACGCTGCTTGCACCGCGTTCTTAACCTGTTACTCTTCGTCGCTTCTCTGTTTCCGGATTACATTTGTCATTAATTGAAGCCTATGTGTCTCATTCAAGTTCACATGACACACAAGTACGACCCTGCGGCGCTGCACATCATGATTTGCCTGCGCCTCGAGGTGAGGCGAAAGTTCCTGTTATCTGACCAGTCTGGAAGACCCCATGATTTTGTCCCTTCATCTCCTCCCTTAGGACCCTTACAGCACCCGCTTTTCTTCGCATATTTTCGCCGCACCTCCGAGTGCTAAAATTTGAGATTCTAATGCGCAGGATGCCTTGAACTGTAGCATCACGAGGTTTTGGCGCATGCTCACTTGTGGGAACGCACAACAGAGCTGGCAGAATACGCATGCCAAGGCGAGAATCCATCGACAGTCGAGGCCAGTGCAAAACAAGCAATAATGGGGAACCAAGATACCAGGCTTGGGTCCTGTCCAAGGTGTTGCGCAGCATAGAGCGCAGCTAACAGGCCAAGCAACCCACCTTAGAGGTTGTGCTAATGCTCAAGTGATATTGGGGTGTAGAGCAATGTGTATACTCGTCTACAAGTATGGTATTTATACCTCTATGACCCAGGGCTGTTCCTAAGTCCAAAAGAGGTGACTACAGGTGTCCACTATATCGTGCATTAAGTGACGCGTGATGTGGAAACGTTCTAGACACAGCATAAGGCTGCATCTTGTGATAGATAGCGTAGTATGCGTAACCCTATTGCCATAAGCGCATATACTAAAGTTCTGTCTAACACGTAACATCTATGAGCGGATCTTGAACCTTGTATGAAGGTCTTCGCCTTCTTTGATCCGTTCGGGTTCCGGTTCAACACTCCCCCTTGCTAAGTGCATCGGTAGATGCCGTGAGCATTTTCCCACATTCAGGGGTAGAACGTTAGTCCTAGTTGCTCCCTGAATTTGAGGAACTTGACGCGACCAAGGTTCTTGGTGAACATGTCGGCTGGGTTGTTAGCCCCTTCAATAAAGAATAGCTCCACCTGTTTGTTTTGTATGACTTCACGAATGAAGTGATAGCGCAAATCAATGTGTTTGATGCGCTTTTCTTGCACAGGGTTGGAGGCTAAGAATATTGAGCCTTGGTTATCGCCGAACAGTGGGATAGGAGCAAGATTAATGCCAAGTTCTGTTAGTAAGGATTTAATCCAAACTAACTGTCTGCTCGTGTCAGAGAGCGACATGTACTCAGCTTCAGTGGAGGAGAGCGCGACTGTTTTCTGCGCTCGTGAGTTCCACGAAAATATTGCTCCAGCCAGGTTCACCATATAGCCTGTAGTGGACTTCCGATTAGTCGGATCAGAAGCCCAGTCGGAGTCAGCATATGCCATTAGGCCGCCATTAGATGGTCCATCATAGACTAAGGCATAATTGGCGGTTCCCAAGAGGTATCGGCAAATATAGTATGCACGATTTAAATGATCCTCTGAGGGATTGGCAGCATGTTGCGACAACTTAGTGACAGCAAAGGCTATGTCTGGACGCGTTCCAAGCATTATGTATAGGAGTGATCCTATAACTTGCTGGAATTTTGACCGCAAGGCTGGGTCAGCAGCGGAAGTGTTGGGAGAGGGGTGATAGCCCTCTGGTAGTGGAGTAGGAGCAGGGTTTGCGTTAAGCAAGTCGAAACGCTGCAGCACTTTCCTTAGATACTCAGTCTGGTCCAGATGTATTTGCCCAGACTTGCGTATGATGCGCATGCGTAGAAATTCTTGGGCATCGCCCAGATCTTGACATTCCCAGAGCTTCATGAAGCGCTCCTTTGTTTTATTGATTTGTTTTTTGTCTGCTCCAAAGAAGAGCACATCATCAACATAGACAATGGCTATGATGCTCTTGTCTTTACTAACAAAGAGCCCAGAGTCAGACATTAGGCGAATAAGGCCGAGCGAGGCCATGGACTTGTCAAGGGCTTTCCACCAAGCAAGTGCCGCTTGCTTGAGTCCATATATTGTGCGTTTAAGGCGCATGACTTTACGCTCTTGGCCTTTTATTTTGAAGCCCTCAGGCTGCTCCATATAGAGCTCTTCATCGAGCTCACAATAGAGAAAGGCAGTCTTGACGTCTAGTCCGCTGATGTGCCAGTTTTTGAGCGCTGCAAGCGCAATCATCAGGCGGACTGTCTCAAACCGTACCACAGGTGAGAATATCTTGTCATAGTCAATGCCTTCTACTTTGGAGAAGCCTTTGGCGACTAGTCTGGCTTTTTACGACCATCAGACTTAAGGTCGAATACCCATCTATTTTTGATTATTTTGCCATCCTTGGGAGGATCGACTAACTCGAAGACTTTGCGTCTGCGGAGGGATTCCAACTCCTCACGACAAGCATCTTTCCAACTCCTCACGACAAGCATCTTTCCACTCCTTTTGGAGTTCACTTGGCATTCGCAGAATGTCCCTAAAGGTCCATTCGCGAATTTTCGCAGTATCAGGTGCATCTGAACTTAGTGGAACTGCTTGGGCAAGCAGATAGTTCAGAAATTTGACTCCCCCTTCCCTTGCAAGACGTAGAATGTCTTCTACCTCATCCTCAGAGGCTTGCGGCGGTTGATCATCAAGGACGACAGGAGGGTAAGGGCCTGGAGCGGCCGATCCTGACGTACTACCCTCACCGGAGCTACCGGGTTGGTTTTCTGTCATTGTTCTCCATGTGCATGTGCGCCGAATGTCTTTTTCCACTTCTGTGGGGTGTCTGCGTTCACCATAGACATTGCCTGGATGGGTAGGTACTTTCCTCAACCGCTGAGACCTTCGAAGAGGTACAGGTTCTTCAACAGGAGGAGGGGACGGTGTGGGAGGGATGGGCGTTTGCTCGCGTTCCTCTTCTTGTGGCGCCTGTATAGGCTGCTCATCGTCCTCACTTTTAATTGTAGGGAATGGGTCGTCAACACCAGGAATGGTGTCTTCGACAGGTTGTTGCGGTAGTTCCTCACGCGGTTCATTAATCCGCGTGGTACCTTTAGTGCGCGCTTTGTCGCATTTGGGGTACAGGGTCTCATCGTACAGGGCGGTTGCATTTGTGTAAAGCGTATTATTTGGGAGCCTCATGAAGAGTGAGGCTTTGATCCCCTCAGTGTGACCAAGGTAGATCATAAGCTCACTTTTAGGCGAAAGCTTGTTGACTCGACGCTTTTCTGGTATGTGCACATATGCACCGCAACCAAATATTCTGAGGTGTGAGATATCAGGGACCTCGTTCTTTAGGACTTCGTAGGGTGTACGCCATTGAAGGCGTCTGGCAGGTGTCCTATTGTAACAGTGTGTCCCATGATTCACTGCAAATTCCCACCAGGAGGGAGGTAGACAAGCTTCAAGGCGCATTGCCTGAGCTTTGTCCATTACAGTGCGCATAAAGCGCTCTGCGCGTCCATTCTGTTGTGGAGTGTATGGGGCACTTTGCAGGATTTTAATTCCTTCGTCCTTCAGGACATTATCAAAGGCCTCAGACTTGTACTCTCTGCCAGCATCGGACATCCACTCTTTGATTCCTGCTTTGTATTGGTTTTCACCATAGCAAGGAATTGCTTGACGGCCATTATGGTCAACTTTTTATTTTTTAAGAGTGTGATCCATGCATAGGAGGAATAATCGTCAATGAAGCTGACGAAATATTTGTACTTATGATACGATTTCACAGGGAAACTCTTAAGGTCTGAGTGAATACGCTCGAACGGTGCGGAAGCACGAGTTTCAGAAGGGGGGTGCGCAGATGCAGGCATCTTGCCTTGCGCGCAGCCAGGGCATACCGGCTGTTCCTGAGGGATTTTCAGGTCTTCAGGGAGACCCTTGGTATGTGTCTTAGCACATGTTACAACATCCTTAGATGGGTGGCCAAGGCGTCGGTGTATGACATCATAATCTACCGCGTAGATAAGAGAATGCGCTTGCGCGCTTTCAATTGAGGCGTCTAACCAATATGTGGTTTGACCCGGGAATAAGGGGTAAGAGGACAGGATTATACGTCCGTCCTCTCGTAGGGAAATATGATTTCTATTCCCTAATGCATGCATCCCTTGTTGTAAAAACTCCCCCATAGATAATATCCGAGTGTTAATTTTCAGAATATAGAGAACAGGAGAAATGCGCGTGACAACCGTTTTAGAGTTGACAGTGTGCCGAAGCAACACAGCGCCTTTGCCTTCCACATATATAGTGTTATTGGCAGTTTTAACAGGGGATCTTTCGTGCGGCAAAGCCGGCGTATACTCTATAAAATCTTTTATTTCGAAGGTGAAGTGTGCGGACGCGCCAGAGTCTAGGAGCCATAGGGATCCCATTTTACTCAAGTCGTGCTTTCCTCTACATCTCAAACAATTTTTGTTACATTCACTTTGAAGGGAAGTAGTCCCTTCGCTAATTTGTACATCATATGATACAAGCGAACACTTATTAAACATATCTAGCCCGCTTCGGGGCTGGGGAGATGCTAATAGGTTCTTTAGCGAGTGAAGGGAGAGAGGGAGGTGCATGCACGCTTTGTTATCTTCAGGGTCACTGCCCCAATCAAGCGCTTCATCTGACGGAGTCAGAGCACGCTCAGGGGTGGCAGCACCTTCTGGGATACCGTCATATATGTCGAATAAATCCGACGTGTTTGTTTGCGCGAAGTCGCCATCGTCCTGGTCCATAGGCTCAGGGACGGGCGACGGTAATTTGACTGCACTTGATGAGGCAGTGGATTGAGTCGAGATCCGCTGCTCGAGGGTCTTGACTGTCTGTATAGTGGGAGTTATCCCAAGATTGTCAGCAAGATCAAGCGCTTTGTTTAAGGCCTTGTAAGGGCCGTGAGTGCGTTTGCGAGGGTCAGTCGCAGTAGGGACGGTACGTTGTTGGATCCCCAAAGGACCCAGATGGGCGATGGTGGTAATGGTCGGGAGTGGGAGTGCGGCAATGTCCACAATGTGGGAGTGTCCGGGACCATGGCTGTTATCGGCCTTCTCCTTGCCTTTCCCTTTTCCTTTGCCGCCGCGCTTGCCGCGCTGGCGCTTGTCCTTATCTTCATCGCGCTTGGGCTTATTGCCCTGCTGCTGATTGGAGAAGGAAGGGTCACCGTGCTTGCGCTTGACAGCTGAGAGCTTCTGCGCGCTGTGCTTCTTGCCTGTTCCACGATTGATCTCAGTTTGATATTGAGAGACGATAGCCTCTCGGACGTCCTTAGCATTAAGGTCGGCTATTTCATAGTTCTGAGCAAGAATGTGGACAAGCATTTCCCATTTCTGGGGAATGGCAGCAAGCATGATCAGCGCCTGCAGGGTGTCAGGGATGTGAAGGGAGGAAGCGGTAAGACGCTGAAATGCAGCGTGTATCCGATCTATTTGTGGGCCAGGATGTTGGCTCGGGTTAATGCGGATGGAGATGGCTTCTTTGAAGTCCTAATAGATCGTGGTGGTCATCGCCGTGCCATAAAGGGTGTCTAGGCGATTCCAGATAGTCTCAGCGTTATCCAAAGACATAAGGTCTTGTTGGATCGCGATGCTCGATCTAAGGACCATATGACCGACTGCCATATCATTTCCTTTGTTCCATTCTTTCAGGGCTACAACAGCGGCAGCCTGGGCAGCAATCTCTTCAGCAAGAGGCGCCTGAGGAAGTCCAGGAAGGACTGGTAGTTCAAATGTGCCATTGCAATAACCCCACAGTCCAACGGACATGAGGTAGGCTTTCATAGCCTTTGACCAAATACCATAGTTTGCACCATCGAGGATGGGGACAACAGGGGCAGAGGGTTGAGACGACGACATTGTAGCTGTTAGAAGAGGGCTTAGAGGTCATCAGTAAGAGTATTTGTATTAAACAAGCCGACATAGTCTCCCCATAGGGTAGACTAGCTCACTGCAGCATGCAGGCTTCAGGGATGCTTCGCCATCGTTGCAGCCGATGAAGGCGCATGGCTTGCAGGGCCCATAACCTGTTGCGCAGCATAGAGCGCAGCTAACAGGCCAAGCAACCCACCTTAGAGGTTGTGCTAATGCTCAAGTGATATTGGGGTGTAGAGCGATGTGTATACTCGTCTACAAGTATGGTATTTATACCTCTATGACCCAGGGCTGTTCCTAAGTCCAAAAGAGGTGACTACAGGTGTCCACTATATCGCGCATTAAGTGACGCGTGATGTGGAAACGTTCTAGACGCAGCATAAGGCTGCATCTTGTGATAGATAGCGTAGTATGTGTAACCCTATTGCCATAAGCGCATATACTAAAGTTCTGTCTAACACGTAACATCTATGAGCGGATCTTGAACCTTGTATGAAGGTCTTCGCCTTCTTTGATCCGTTCGGGTTCCGGTTCAACACAAGGATCGCCAAGGACTTCCCTTATTGTGCCTCGGCTTCAACCCATGCACGCTCCGATTCCCTTGCGCATCACTTAGTCTCGTAGCATGTTTCCCCCTCCCACTGCATTCGATTCTAGGCAGGGGCCTCGAGCACCTAGGGATGTGCCCGGCCCAGCTTCAGGCCATGAGCCGGGCCAAGCCAGGCCGAAATTGGCCGGGCCGAGCTGGGTCAAAGTGAAAGTGATGGCTTTGTGATGGATGGCTTTGGCCCGGTGATTTTTGAAAAGCCAAAGCCGGGCTGTCAAGCCCCAGCTTTGATCATTTGGGGTAATCATCAAACCATGCACTGTCATTCCCTGTCATTTTTCATTGTCATATTATCTGCGCTTCCCTCTCAACCTTCCTTTTTGCTCAATTACATGTACAATGTAAGCCTTGGTGGCCTATATGTCAATGTGCGATGTTCAGTTGCATTGGTTGCTTGTAATCCCTTTCCTCAGTCTTAGATCGCTTCGTCCCGCAGTGTATCATGTTGTACACTGGACTTCATTCATTCCACATGTATAATCCATGCTCTTACCGTGCCTTATCATGCTCTCCAGAACATAACAACTCCATAATATAGTTAATCCACTATTGGAAAGCAGCGTAACCACATGCAATCCAGTCAGATTTATGGTGATGATGGAACTGTAGACCAGGGCATACATATCACATGCATCCACTATGCCTCCTCCCTCATCAACCTGTGAACGATGTCGTTTTGACACAAGCGGGAGCTCGTGCGAGGTCATGATTCAAGGGTGAGATACCAAGCGCAGCACAGCAGAATGAACAGTGCTAGTAACTTGTATGAAGCCTAGGGACACATTCCGGTGTAAGGGACACATGTGCGCACTGTCATACACGCCTAGACGTCCCACAAAAGAGCAGGACCAACTGGAACCCGCACAATCATCAATATCGGAGGCAGAGGAAACTAGCGACCAAGAGCTGGACGATGCAGGAGCTAGAGGGGACTCGGGAGACCTTGAGGAGTCAGATGCTGAAGAGTTTTTGTGTAATGGACTACTAATTGAGGATGAGGAGACAATGTATTGGTCTGAGTGGTGTAGCGCGCCTGTTCGGGGCACGCGGAGTCCATGGGACTTGATACGAGGGCGGGTGCGTGCGAAGAGGGACAGAGAGCAAACAGTTGTCGTGCCCCGGACGCGAACGCTCAGATGCGTCGGCGGCTCGGGTAAGAGAGTGTGCGTGTGCTCGTGTGTTCTTGAGGGAGAAGAGGGAGAACTTGAGGGAGTCGAGGTGTTCTTACGCACGCGAGAGGGTTAACGAGGACGCGAAAGACTGAAGATCCGATTTTCTGAGCTGAGCCCTCTGAACAAGATAATAGCTACTGATACTTAAATACAAAAGTGTTATTCTAAAGTCCTGTTCTTCCTACTGCGAATCCGCGAGGTGCGGCGATGACGTCGGGGGCGAGATGCTATTGGCAGCGAGCCCTCGAATAGCGCGGCAATGACGATGGGCGAGGCGCTGTGGGCAGCGAGCACTCGGGTAACGCAATGGTGACGATGACGAACGCGTCATACGGGTCCGTGCGTAGACGGGTGGCGGACGCGAGGACGATGCTTGAGGGACGGTCTTGGAAGGGCGAGAGGGCGCGAGGCGCACCCGGACGGCGATGGTGTCGTGCCGTAGGTCGAAGTGTGGGGAGGAGCCGTGCTCCGACTTGAAGACCGAAGGGGATGAAGGCGTTGAGCGGCAAGGCGAGTGACGGCGACGACGATCGACTTGAGCCGTTGTCGTAGTCTGCTGACATGGAGTGGGCAACGCGGTGGGCATGACGTCGAGAGTGGGAACGCGAGGAAAGGAGAGTGATGTGAAAGGAATGACGATAGTTGGAAGGAGGGATGTGAGTGCTATGAAAGACGAAGGGAAAGTGAATGCGTAGCGCGGGAGGGGGACGCGTGGCGCGCGCAAGGGGCTGGTACAAGTCATGTGGCCAGCGGGCTCACATACAAAGCTTGGTAGCTTCCGATAAAACTATCACCTATGGGGAACTTGCCAGTTCACTACCATCTCGCTGATTTCATTTTCCCCTGTATCTGATTGAACAACTACATTTAAAACTTTGTAGGTATACTATTGAGTGCCATTAATGTCATCCTAGCAATGAAAAATGGAGGTCCATTGAGTGGTTTTCAAGTTATATTTTGGCTGGGGGTCACACCTGCATCACACCTTCTGTCATGGTGGGGTGTGGAGTTTGATTCCAACTGGGTGATCACATACACTGACTCTGAGGGGTCTGGGTCACTGCTATTCTATCCCCCTAATGCCATGTTACAGATGGTCCAGTCGGCCAGCACAAGACCACATGTATGAGCAGCAGCTACAGGCTGCTTTGAGTGACTACAACAATGGTATACATTGATCTTTTGCTCATGTGGCACTGGCCCATGATGTGAGCGCTGCATTCTGTACATCATGAAGTCCTTGTCCAATAATTTCCTGCTGGACACTACAAGACAGAGCTTCTGGGAGGCATAGGTCATGTCAGGAAGGCCACCAGGATAGCCAGCTTCTCAAGCCAGCCCAGGAAAAGGTGTTGTTGGATTGGTGTGACCGAATGTCCATGAAGGCAATGCCTCTGGATCAAAAGGCACTGTGCACTCACACTCTGGACCTCTCTGGCCAGTACTCCAGAATAAACTGGCACTATCAGTTCATCAAACGTGATTCCGGTCTGACTTTCTCAAAAGCAAGAGCATTGGATCCAAAGTGTGCACAAAATTTCAATAAGGCAGTAGTCCATGACTACTTTGCAAAACAACAGGAATTGGTGGATAGTTATGATGGGATACCACTGGAACATCAGTGGAATATGGATGAGAAGGGAATCCAGATGGGAGGTGGCCAAAGAACAATGGAAGGAATTTCCTATTCATGAAAGAATGGAAACAGTGATACCATATCAAGAGTGACTATTGGAGCTCATCTCCATCATTGAGTGTGTTTCAGCAGGCGGATTTATTATGCCATCAGGCTTTGTTCTCTCAGATGGCCCACTGCCTGACTGCCAGGATTTGGAAGGCATCAGAAGGTGAGATTTGATCCAGCACTATTGTCATGGTAACTAGCTGTGTCATTCTCAAGCCTGAAGATGAATTTGATAGTAGAAGTGTGTTCAAAGAATGGGCTGGTTCCTGTTGTAAAGAATAAGGATCCCTGCAGCAGTCAAAGTATTTTATGCTAAACAGGTTATGGCCAATAGACCCTTCCTACTATGACTTGGTCCATTGAGAAGCTAGGGTAAGTTGTAATGGGATAGACTAGGCCTGGTTCCACTAGCTATATGCATTCAAGTCTGTTTTAGACCTTGAACATGCAAGAGAGAGTAGAGGAAGGTAGGTCTTCAAGGAGGAGAGCTCTTCTCAGTAGAGTGAAGAGAGACTCTTAGAGGAGGAAGGGATAGGGAGAGAGTAGATGGTGGATGGTGTTTGTGTGTGAAGAGTTGATGAAATGGAGAGGTGGATGTGGTTTGAGGATTAGGAGTGAAGTGGGTTGCAGGCAAATATGTTGGACAAGAGTAGGTTGGATTCTACAAGAGACCAAGCTTATGGCTTTGGTTGCAAAGTACTGAGCTTATATATACAGGAGAAGGGCAGCAGTAGCTGTGCTTTGACTGTGTTACTAGTATAGTAGGAGTCATAGTAAGTATGAGCCATAAGGATGAGGCCAAGAATGAGTCATAACCAAGTGACTGTGCTGCACAGTAAATGTGCAGTATTGCACAGTCAAAGCTAAGAAACAAATATAAATGGGAAGAGAGCCAAACAAAGGGAAAGTAACAGCAATCCAGTGTTACCTGGACATGTATGGATCACATGATAATGCAGAAGGGATCACAAGATGTAAGAGATCCTGAGACTGGTAGGTAAGAGGACATATGAAAGCAAGCAGTCCATAGCAAAAGGTAAGAAGTAAATGTAAAAGGAAAATGTTGTAATATGTATGGCAGCAGGAATTGATATTTTTGTCTTCACAGTATCGCAATGTCCCCCTCTGGGTGGACAGATTGCAAAATATGTGAGCCTTGGTTCCATTCTGTGTTCATCCCATTTGCTACTACACATCACATTAACAACAAGCCAGTTGTACTGACCCTTGATGGGCACAGCTCACACAAGACCCCAGCCATGCAGAAACTTGCATACAACAACATTATCATCCTGTTCTGCTTCCCTTCAAAGACAACACACAAGCTTCAGCCACTTGATGTGTTGGTTTTTGCACCAGTCCAATGTGTGTGGTCATTGCATTGCGACTGCCACCTTGCCAAAGGCATCAAGATCACATGTTATAATGTTATCCATGAATTCAGAAAGTCATCACCCTGGACCTCATTCAGAATGCATTCTGCGGCCCCTTTTACCAACCGAGAATTGTTGAATCTTGAACTTGAACTTGGATTTCAGGATTTTCTGGGAGTGACAGGAGTGACAGGAGTGATGTAAGTGATATGATGTATATAATAAATTAATATGCATTTTTTTCTGTTGTCATTTGCATATTCACATATATGGGGTCACACATGATGTGTCAGCATCAAACTCAGAGTCAAGCAGTCCAACTCAAGCTCAACATCTGGGTGCTTGCAGCCCCATTTTTCACCAGAGCTGCACATACAAAATTTGGACAAAGATGTGCACCCACACATTGGTGACACATATTCTGCCTTAATGACATGCTTGCAATACCCCACTTGGAAGGAGTGGAAGGAAGGGTTAGAAAAAATATTTTACATATCACATGTAAACCCAGCAAATCACACTGAAAGATAACTCATATTTGAAATAGACTCATATTAGTTTATTATGTCACTTACATCACACCTGTCATTCCTGTCACTCCTGGAAAATCCCAAAATCCAAGTTCAAGTTCAAGATCCAAGAATTCTCAGTTGGTAAAAGGGGCCTGCAAGTCTGGAATCTGGCCTCTCAATTTGTTGGTCTTCATGGAGGAGGACTTTGCGCCTAGCATGGCATTGTCATCTTTGTTGTGCTTCCTGTCCTCATACCCAATAGATTCTGACATCACCTCCAGCAATCAGCTCGGACCTCAGTTCTGACTCTAGTGACAGTGATTACAGTTGCACTGCATTTGAGGGTCTTCCAGGTGACTCAGAGGCCAGGAACAATGAGGAGGGATACAGCATACTACTACATCATCTCCCATAGAGTCCCATAAACCATTGGTTGATTTCCAACTCTGGATGTGTTATGAACCAAGGCCAGGTCCTGGCTGTATATTGTCCTATTTCACTCAAGAGAGACCTCTCTCACTTCGCATTGCCAACTCCCTTCCATTTCTTGGGCTACCACTCCTGTGGTGCAAGATATCGCTATTGCAAAGGCACTATAGCACGACCAGGCACCCATTTCCTAATCGGGTAATCATCGCGTGGCAACCACATGGTCACCCAGCCACCAAGAACCCAAAACAGTGGCACCAACTCTTAGAAACTGTTGCATAACTCATCTGACATCATCAAGGCTCCAATGACATCATGGCTGACTGAGCGACTCCACAGTGACCTCATAGGCTCACTAAGTGCTCCACAGTGACATCATAATGATGTCATCGCTCCACAATGATCAGTAATGCGCTCAGTAAGCCTGAAACTTGACACAAGCAAGTTTATGCCTGTCAAGACACGTACTGCTGATCACTAAGGACTCAGGAGCAGGTGGGCAGGGGTCGGAACAGATGGTACGCGGCGTAAACAGCGTTGAACAGGAGGACGAGCCAAACGACTAGAAGATACCAGATGGGGACTGGTACGTGTTGCAGGAGGCAGAGGCGAAGAGTAGAGGCCAGTGCAGCAAGGGACTTTAAACAAGGCGGTCGTTGAAGAGTACCTTGAAGACGAGGGAAGGCTTTAGACTGAGCAGTCGCAGGGGAGTACCCAGGAAGTGGAGAGTATCACAAATGGACAGTCTGACGACTGCCATGCTTCATTGGGGCTTATATACAGTATACAGGGTCGATTACAAAGCACTGGGACTATTCTAGACTCTTTGGTACCATCCAATAGGACTACAGAGGCATAAACTTGCTTGTGTCAACTTTCAGGCTTACTGAGCGCATTACTGATCATTGTGGAGCGATGACATCATTATGATGTCACTGTGGAGCGCTTAGTGAGCCTATGAGGTCACTGTGGAGTCGCTCAGTCAGCCATGATGTCATTGGAGCCTTGATGACGTCAGATGATTTATGCAACAGTTTCTAAGAGTTTGTGCCGCTGTTTCGGGTCCATGGTGGCTGAGTGGCCATGTGGCTGCCACGCGATGATTACCCGATTAGGAAACTGGTGCCTGGTCGTGTTATAGTGCCTTTGCAATAACAATATCTTGTACCGCAGGGGAAATAGCCCAGAAAATGGAAGGGAGTCGGCAATGCAAAGTGAGAGAGGTTCTTCTTGAGTAAAATAGGACAATCTTCGGCCAGGACTTGGCCTTGGTTCGTAACAATGCCTCTGTAGTCCTATTGGATGGTACCAAAGGGTCTAGAATAGTTCCAGTTCTTTGTAATTGACCCTGTACACTGTATATAAGCCCCAATGAAGCATGGCAGTCATCAGACTGTCCATTTGTGATACTCTCATCTTCCTGGGTACTCCCCTGCGACCGCTCAGTCTAAAGTCCTCCCTCATCTTCAAGGTACTCTTCAATGACCGCCTTGTTTAAAGCCCCTCACTGCACTGGCCTCTACTCTTCACCTCTGTCTTCTGCAACACATACCAGTCCCCATCTGGTATCTCCTAGTTGTTTGGCTCGTCCTCCTGTTCAACGCTGTTTATGCTGCGTACCATCTGTTCCAACCCTTGCCCACCTGCTCCTGAGTCCTTAGTGATCAGCAGTACATGTCTTGACAGGATGTGTGTTAAGGCTCCAAAGTGCCTTAAATAAGATCAATGGTTGTGTCTATGAACATGTCCTACCAATGCAGATATGCTTGAGTCAAGCAAGCAATACTCATGGAGGGGAAGGAGTGTTTAGATCCTTCTGGAGTATGGCAACAAGATGAGAGGGGCTCTGCAGACGGGGTAGGAGTCAACTGTTTGGGATTGGCAAACTAAGTTGAGCTTAAGGCTCAACTGCTACTAACTGGGGGCTTTATATAGCCCTCAGGGATAAGGTTCATGCTCCTGTAGTACTGGTCAGTGCTATAGAAGCAAAAGGCAGCTCATAGATGCAATATTGCTTCTTTGTAAACAATCTCGGTGCTGGAAGCACTAAGTGCTTCCTTAGTAGCAATCTCGGTGTCATAAGTACTTTCCCAATCAGGGAAACAATGTATGTGGCAGTACAGGAACATCTGGGACAGAAGCAATGCTACTCATCGCTTCTTCAGTACATCTTCAGAAAGACACAATCAACATGTTCTGAATGCAATATCAAGAAACATAAATGGTCAAGATCTGACACACGCATGAAGGTAAATGGTGCAGTCCATAGTTCAGGTGTTCCAGCATCTTCCAGACTCCAAACCACTCAGTAACAATGTGCAGCAAGGTGCTCTTTGATTTGTATGGTGAGCTCAGATGTGGTGCCCTCCATTGAGAGCTCAAGTGTCAAGACTCACTGTTGAACTATCCAGTTCAAGAGCGAGGGATAAGCTCAAAGACGAGTCAATAGACGTCCAAGACCGCGTGGGCAAGGAGTAGAGTCCAGAGTAGTAACAAATACCAGAGAGGTATTGTTACTGTGAGAGTAGAGCAGTCACGCAGGGAAGAGGCCAGGATAGTCACAAGGGGATGGTCCTTAAAGGAGTATCCCAGGGATGGAGAGTGCCGTAAACAAATGGACAGTCTGAGGACTGTCTGCTACTTTATTGAGCGCTTATATACTACAAGAGAACTGCTAAATAGGGAACAAGTCATAACCTTGTTATCAAGCACCATAGAGTGATGAGTAAGAAGTCGGAGGACGCTTACTGAGCATGCTCAGTCATGCTCAGTAAGCTGCTGAGTAAGAAGCTTCTCTTGATGAGTAAGAGTTTCCATTGTCCACGTGTTCACTGCTTTAGTGCACGTGCAAGCACCTGATTCATTTCCTGTTAGTTAGTTTAGGGCCGGTCATTTGAGGACTTGTAGTTTGGTTAGGAATAGTGTTATCTTATAAGGCCCTTATATAGTTCTATTAGGGTCCTTAGAGTCGACCCTAATACTTCTATTAAGGTCCTTAGTGTAGCCTTATAGTTCGTTCTATAGTTATTAGAGTTGGTCTAATAACGCGTTGTAGGGCCTTTGATACCAGGTTAGTACCTATTGTAGAGTTCCTAGGGTCGTTCCAAAGGGTCCTTAGGAAGGCCCTAATGCTGTCTTTTGTTTCTAGAAGGGTTGCCTTTAAGTGGGGCTTGCTGTATGTCGATTGTGCCGAGAATCGCTCGCGCAACAATGCGCGCGCGATATTGTGGACACCTCTACTCACCCCTTTTGCTTGTGTGAACAGGGTGACACCATAGAGGCTGGGTTTCCTCCTATAAGGAAGGGTCCTTCAAGGGCCCTCTCCGGAGAATGGTTCATGACATCAAGTGCACCTGCAATGATCATGAGGTCTTCCTTGCCCTTGTATGATGAAAGAGAGTTGTTAAAAACCTTTGAAACAGTACCTTCACTGATTCGTATTGCACGGGCAGAATCTTCAGCAGCTTTCTCAGTGCACTTTTGTATTTATTGTCTCTCCTGGGTAATTCAGTTTCGTTCCTCTGCTTCAAATGCTTCCTTCAGCTCAGGATGCATTACAAACCAGGCCTTGATCTTGGTTGAAGCATGTGGTTTTGTTTTTCACTGATTTTCCAGCTTCATGTGCAAATCATTGGCCTCTCACTGGATGATCATGCAGTGTGCATTCACCACACTTAGTTGTGATGCTTGCATGATTACTGTTTGTGTGAGGACTGAAACTTGTTGATGAAGAGATTGTATTTTCACAATTAGCTCTTGATGGCTCCACTTCTGATCTTGGAGCAGAGAGACAACTTGGTCATTAGAAATGACCCCCTCCATGGTCTGTGCCAAAGACACACATGTGATTATTGAGTTGCATGCACACAAGTGTGGGTCAGTGGTTGAGGATTCATGAGTGCTGGTCATGTCCCCAGCACCTTCCTCCAAGTCTGAGGCACTGTTTGCACAACTGTCCTCTCTGGCACACCACTCGGTTTTTGCTTACAGCACTACACCTTAGAATAGTACTGTACCATCATTCCAGACTCAAGAAGAACCAGATTTCACTCAATTAGATGCCCATTACAACTGTTTTCCTTAGTCCCTGTCAAGACATGTACTGCTGATCACTAAGGACTCAGGAGCAGGTGGGCAAAGGTCAGAACAGATGGTATGCAGTGTAGACAGTGTTGAACAGGAGGATGAGCCAAATGACGAGGAGGTACCAAATGGGTACTGGCAGGTGTTGCGAGAGACAAAGGTGAAGGTTAGAGGCCAGTGTAGTGAGGGTGCTTTAGACAAGGCAGTCATGGAAGAGTACCTTGAAGATGAGGGAAGACTTTAAACTGAGCAGTTGCGGGGGAGCACCCAGGAGGATGAGAGTATCACAAATGGACAGTCTGATGACTGCCATGCTACATTGGGGTTTATATACTAGTTACAGGTCTGAGTATGAACTACAGAAAGTAACTCAGGCCCCTTTTACAAACTGAGAACTTTTGAATTTTGAACTTGAACTTGGATTTTGGGATTTTCTGGGAGTGACAGGAATGACAGGTGTGATGTAAGTGACATAATAAACTAATATGAGTCTATTTCAAATATGAGTTATTTTTGCTGGGTTTACATGTGATATGTAAAATATTTTTTCTAACCCTTCCTTCCACTCCTTCCAAGTGGGGTATTGCAAGCATGTCATTAAGGCAGAATATGTGTCACCAATGTGTGGGTGCACATCTTTGTCCAAATTTTGTATGTGCAGCTCTGGTGAAAATGGGGCTGCAAGCACCCAGATGTTGAGCTCAAGTTGGACTGCTCAACTCTGAGTTTGACGCTGACACATCATGTGTAACCCCATAGATGCAAATATGCAAATGACAACAGAAAAAAAATGCATATTAATTTATTATATACATCATATTACTTACATCACTCCTGTCACTCCTGTCACTCCTGGAAAATCCTGAAATCCAAGTTCAAGTTCAAGATTCAAGAATTCTCAGTTGGTAAAAGGGGCCTCAGACTCTTTAGACTGCTCCAATCAGATTCTAAAGGCATAAACTTGTTGTGTCAGACCTATGGGTGACTCAGGACAATTAGGGAGACAGTGGAGTGATGATATCATAATGATATCATTTGTGGAGTGCTTGGTGAGCGTATGATGTCATAGTGGAGTTTCTCAGTCAGCTATGATGTCAGTGGCGCTCTATGACATCATGTAGATTGTCCCAAGAGGTCTATGACTCCTTCCAGTGTTTCAGTAGCAAGTGGCTAGCACATGGTAGGTTACTCCGATAGGAAGGAGGGTGCTTTAGCAAGTCACAGGGATTGGGGATAAGGATCTGTGTGATCTATGCTTGTAGAGAGGAGCAGTTGATTGGAAACAGAGGTGGATAGAGGGTATGAAGTGAAAGGGGCTTTCATGAGTTAAAACAGGGTGATACTTGGTTGAGGCTTGGCCTCAGTTCACAACAGTCCCCACCTAATCAGATTGCCTATGTAAATATGATGCAGGGATGTTTCATCCCAGGCGGACTTCAATTTGGCATGTGTTATATGTCTGTTACTTTTGTGACATTTGTGACTGGCGAGATGGTAGTGAACTGGTGAGTTCCTCATAGGTGATACTATATTACCCTGTACATTTGTCACCCCTGGTCATTTGTCAGGTATGCTCAGGTCACATCAGTCACAGTGCCATTTTCAAAGTCCAATTCATCACTGCACTGTGAATCTGTGAAGATGGTTGAGTGGGTGAAGTTTTTAGCTTACATCCTGTATTTTATGTATGTATGAACCCAAGATATCACACTCACAACCATTAAGTAAAGTATCTATATAGCTCAAAGTCAGTACTAAGGAGTGTGTGGAATGTACAGTGGGTATCCATAGGGAAAATATGGATGAGTCTTGTAGGTTCCATCATTAAGACTGCAAAGGGCCTTTAAAGTGGAACCTGAAAGCAACAAGATGGTTTTCCTTGACATACCATCCATCAATAACAATGGCACATCAAGGTGTGACTGGCATGTCTGACAAAAACATGTATTGTTTCAAGCTCTGCTTGGCAAGAACCAGCTATTACACCTCTCCCCCACTATGACAATTCCATATATAGTAGCTCACAAAGATGTGGTCATGTGACGAATGTGTGGCCAACTGAAAATGGACTGCAGATCAAACCAGACTGGACTGATGGCAACCAAATGTAGCTGTGTGAGTGGTATCTGCAGGGCATTTGTTTCATTCATGCATGCACTCTCATCCTCTTCTCCCCTCTCCTTCCCACTTAAACCTCTCTCCATGGCCAACATGACTACCTCCCTGGACAAGCCTCCACCTCATTACCCATAGCAAGCCACATTCCTGACTCAGCTGGAATGGATTTGCACATGCAGTATTTCATTTTTTTTTCTGTTGCTACTTTTTTTAATTTTTACACCACTCAGTATGTCAGTTGTCTCCCATTCACTTACCCACTGTGTGCCCTGTGGCTTGTGCCCTCAGGCCCCTATACCTCTATCCAACCCTCAACTATACGGACGTTCTCGAGCGCCTACTTGCATACTCCAGCATCGTCATTGCCCGCCCCAACTCTACTCTTCACAACTCGATATCCAAATCAGAGCCCCTCCCTCCTACTTGATTAAATAGTCTCATTTTCTCGCAACCCTCAAAGGATGTTGTAAGGTATGTGATCCTGCTGAGCATGGGATCATGGGACTTGTACTCCCCCCCATGCATCCGTTGTCTTCAAGTTATCCCCCCTGTTTCCCTTCTGCTCTTACCTGCCCTTGGATCAAGCCCACTGAACTCTGCATGCCCTGACCTGGCGTGCTACAAATTGGCTGCCCCAGTGAGGTGCTGATTTGAGTTGGACTGACCCCCCCTGTCCCCATTGATTTCCCTTGCCCAGTTGTCTCAGGCAACCTGTCCTATGAGCAAGCCCCACAAGTCACACAAAATGGTATTGAGCCATCCAGTGGCCCCATTGCTCAGTCCACCCACTACATTTCATCATCATAAGATCACACCTTCCTTCTCTCTCATTGTCCCCGCATCCTTCTTCCTCCCACTTGTAGTATCCTCACTCCCCACTTTTATCCCTCACTTCCTCCCTCTTGCCCATCGCGCATGCCAACATCCTGCCAACATGACACACCCTCGCCACATTCTGATCACAGAGCAAGCCTGGGGCCCAGTCCAGCCCAGTCCAGCTCAGTCCATTCAACCCTAAGCCCAGGTTTCCAGCCCTCATGTCCAGTGCGATCAGAGTCGTGGCCAGCCAGCCTTGTCGCCCATCTTGCCCATTCCATTCTGCCTATCATCTTCCCCACACAAAAAGTTGCAGCTGCTCCCTCCATCATGCCAATTCCCTACCACTACTATGACCAGGATCTCCAAGGCTTTGTGGCTGCCTCATCAAGACTTTGTCCACGTGACTGGTGTTAGGATTCTCGACTTTTGCGCTCTATGCTTTGGTGATTCATCTTTGTTTACTCATATGCACTTATTCATCTGGCTTTAGGGTTTTTCCGGCCCGGCTTGGCCTGAAAGCCCCGGCTTTGGCTCGGCCCGAGGCGGCTTTGGCTTTCTAAAACCCCAGGCCGGGCCAAAGCTGTCAAACCCGGCTTGGCTCCGGCTTGGCCTGGCCTAGGCCACGGCTTTTGTACGTAAGATTTTCTGTATGTGAGCCCGCTGGCCACATGACTTGTACCACCCCTGCGCGTTCACTTTCCCTTCGTCTTTCATCCCACTCACATCCCTCCTTCCAACTATCGTCATTCCTTTCACCTCACCCTCCTTTCCTCGCGTTCCCACTCTCGACGTCATCCCCACCGCGTTGCCCACTCCATGTCAGCAGACTACGACAACGGCTCAATTCGATCACCGTCGACGTCACTCGCCTTGCCGCTCAACGCCTTCATCCCTTCGGTCTTCAAGTCGGAGCACGGCTCCTCCCCACACTTCGACCTACGGCACGACACCATCGCCGTCCGGCTGCGCATCGCGCCCTCCCAAGACCGTCCCTCAAGCATCTTCCTCGCGTCCGCCACACGTCTGCGCACACACCCGTATGACGCGTTCGTCATCGTCACCATCGCCTTACCCGAGGGCTCGCTGCCCACAGCGCCTCGCCCATCGTCATTGCCGCGCTATTCGAGGGCTCGCTGCCCATAGCGTCTCGCCCCCGACATCATTGCCGTATCGCCTCGCGCTCGCGGATTCGCAGTAGGAGGACATTAGAATAGCACTTTTGTATTTGAATATCAAATATATTATGGAGTCGTTATGTTCTGGAGAGCATGATGAGGCATGGTAAGAGCATGGATTATACATGTGGAATGAGTGAAGTCCAGTGTACAACATGGTACGCTGCGGGACGAAGCGATCTAAGACTGAGGAAAGGGATTACGAGCAACCAATGCGACTGAGCATTGCACATTGACATATAGGCCACCAAAGCTTACATTGTACATGCACTTGACTCAAGCAAAAAGGAAGGTTGAGAGGGAAGCACAGATACGATGATGAAAAATGACAGGGAATGATGGTGTGTCCATGTCCATGCAAAGTTGATAAATTAAAGTTTGATGATTACCCAAATGATCAAAGCCGGGGCTTGACGGCCCGGCTTTGGCTTTTCAAATCACAGGCCGGGCCAAAGCCGTCACGAAGCCGTCACTTTGGCCCGGCTCGGCCCGGCCTATTTCGGCCTGGCTTGGCCCGGCTCACAGCCTGAGGCCGGGCCAGGCACATCCCTATCTGGCTTAGTGATTGCTTACTGATCCACTTACTCACTGATCAATAATGGCTTACTCACTACTTACTGGTTGATGACAGATACTAGGAAAGAATGACTCACACATGAGTCATTGCTGACATTCTCAAATTGCGCTCTACATATTTGGATACTACTGGTTCTCAGCTATGTGCACCCCAAGTCTCATATGAATTGGATGAGTAGTTGTTGAGATATCGTATAAATAGTCTGTGGTACTAAGAAGTTGAGCCTTATGCTCAACTTACTCTCTTACAAGAAAACAATCATCTTGTCAACATTCTAAAAACTATAGCGACAGCTCTAAGTGAAAGAGGCCCTTCTCTCCTCTTACATCTATTCTTCCTGAGATAATATCAAAGGACTCGAAGTCTAGTGCTTGAACTAAATCAAGCAACTCTTTCACTAAGAGTTGGTAATAAGATCAATTAGATCTTAACAACTGGGAAGACATCTTTCAATATCACTTGGAATTTAGAGCAGTATGTGGTCCCTTTGTACGTGCATGCCACCTGTCCCATGAAGATTGCGATGAACTGTTTTGGCTCAGACTCCACCCGGGTGATCGCAGGATGATTTCCTGATGACTCGACCCCTGGCGCTTGGATGAACAACAAAGAATTTATATTGATTTCCGAGAGGTGTTCAATACAGCGATTGACATCTTCTCTCAAGACCCACGTGACATTCAGTGGGAACGCGAACTCAGTTCCCTGATGAAGACGACTTGGACTTGACATACAGTTCACCCACCATCACCTCCACATTGCCTACTCCCACTCCCGTCATCCCTGCCGTCCCCAAATAGCTAGCGTCGCCCATCATCACCTCCACGTCACCTGTTCCTGTTGTCCCTTCGCCTCCAACCTCGCCTACCATCTCTCCTCCTTCAACTGTCATTCCAGTCTTGTCCACCATCGTATCGCCAGCATCGCCAGCCACCGCCACCATGCTGTTAGCTCCACCAGCAGCAGCCGCCTCAGCCTCGTCTGCCACCCCTGCCTTTGTCCATTCCAGTCTCACCCTCTGCCACTCCAACTCCAGATTCCTCAGTCCTGTCAACCGTTGTATCACTGGCATTGCCAGCAACCGCCTCTACGTCTCCCGTTGCCACCCCAGTCTTGTCTGCCACCGTGCCCTCACTCATCTCCTCTCCGCCCACGTCAGCCGCAGCCTCTGTGCTCCCAGTCTCAGCCTCAGCATTGCCAATTGCCTCTACATCTCCTGTCGCCACCCCAGTCCTCGTCTCATGCACCGCCGCACCCGTAGCCTCAGCCTCACCCACCGACATCTTAGTGCTGCCCGCTGCCTAAAGCCCAGCTCAATTGGCCATCGCCCCCATGCCCTCAGCCTTGTCCGCTGCTGTTCTGGGTCTAGTCCCAGCCACTGCTCTGCTTCCTGACCACGCCGCCCTCTCACTTCCGTCGCTAGCCGTTATGCTGCCTCGCTCCGCTGAGAAAGAATGCACAAATAACCAGAAAACAAAGAGCATGCCGCTGCCTCAGAAGAGCAGATGTCACAACACCGCCCCGCAGAAAGAACATCAGACCCCACCACCATGCCGTCGTCACAGGAGAAGCCGCTGATGCAAGCACCACACCGCACAACACCTCCCATTCCATCACATCCCTGCCCACACATACGCCCTCATCCACGCATGCTGCCACCACCTGCAGTGGTGAAGACCTCATCGCGTGGCCACAAGATGATTACCAGAGACCCATCCACATCTTGTTTTTGGACACTAATCACACAATCTCTAGCTCAACGACTATGGCAAGCGTTCACGAGGCAAACCACGCCATCCACCACCTCTTGTCTCGTCACCTACTTGCGCGCTACCGTCAACACGTCCCACCACCACCTGCTGTGGAGACGACCCCGCCATCTTGCCGCCGCCCTCACCCTCTTCTCCGTCGCCTCCGTCTCCCACGACCCTCACCCTCTGGTGCCACCACCCTCTCTCACCACCGCCTTCACTCTTGCCGCCATCGCCTCTGCATAGACAGCAGCAGCAACAGCAGCAACATGGCCGACGCTTGGCAACACCACGAGGCATGACGATGCATTCAACATGCCGCGAGCACGCCTCATCCCCTCCCTGCTTCAACACACCACACACATGTTCAACACCTTCAACACGCTGCAAGGCTCAGACAAGGACAAGGACGTGTCACACTCGATCGTCCTCGCACACAGATTCCGTACCCGTACAGGAGATACGGCAACGGAAGGAACATAGTCACATACTGCAGAGCACATGGATAATAATCTATGCGTTCATATCTGTAGTATGTAGCACACTGCACTTCGATATAATGTCACATTATTATAATGGCATGGTCTGGACTGGTTATAAACTGGTCTGAACTGGTCCAGTGACCGTGGGCAACCGCAACAGACCAGCTATGAAATTCATGAACTGGGCCGGGCCGGTTTCCCGAAGGTCACATGGTGTCATACATCACCTATGGGGAACTCGCCATTCCACTACCATCTCACCAGTCACAAATGTCACGAAAGTAACAGACATGTAACACATGCCAAATTAAAGTCCGCCTGGGATGAATGTATTTATTGGGGACTAGGGAAAACAGTTGTAATGGAGTAGCATTATCAAGTGAAATCCAGGACTTGCTATGTATGGAATGCAGTGCTCACATCATGGGCCAGTGCTGCATGAGTAAAAGTAAAAGATCAATATATATCATTGTTATAGCTGCCTGTAGCTGCTGCTCATATGTATGGTCTTGTGCTGGCTGATTGGACCGCCTGTAACATGGCATTAAGAGGACAAAACAGCAGTGGTGACCCAGACTCCTCCAAGTCAGCATACGGATCACCCAGCTGGAATCAAACTCCGCACTCCGCCATGACAGAAGGCGTGATGCAGGCATGACCCCCAGCCAAGATACTACTCAAAAACCACTCAATGGACCTCCATTTTTCTTTGCTAGAATGACATTAATGGCACTCAATAGTATAACTACAAAGTTTTAAATGGGGTTGTTTGAGCAGATACAGGGGAAAATGCAATCGGCGAGATGGTAGTGGAATGGCGAGTTCCCCATAGGTGATAGTAGTGGGGAGAGGTATGGCGTTTGCAAGAACCGGCAGGCATGACATCACACACAAAATCCCCCCTCAGAAGGGACTCCTTCAATAATTAATATCTCATTGTGAAAATGACTGAACACCTTTAGATATCATAGTTTAGATGGTGTGCACAGTACCAGGTCACTGGAAGGCCTCTGAGGTGAGATATTTCAAAAGTGACAAATGACCAGGGGTGATGAATGTACGGCCAACTGTAGACAAACAACAAAACAATTTACGTACAAAAGCCGTGGCCTAGCCAGGCCAAGCCGGAGCCAAGCCCTAGTTGACGGCTTTGGCCCGGCCTGGGGTTTTAGAAAGCCAAAGCCGGGGCTTATTAGATCACAACACAGCTGGTGCACAGGACCATGCATCTCAACATGTATCTGAGAACTATAAATATTGTTGTATCACCCAGCATATGAGGCACATCATCCTGGTGTGACCGGGCAGTTTAGGCCATGGATGTTGTGCTTCGCTGTCTTGTCTTGACTTCGTCTCACTGATCTCACTGCTTAATGATGATTCCTAACACCAAACCGAGGGTAATATAGTACTGCATCAGCATCAGCAGTCATAGTAAGCATGTTTTCAGCGGCTAGTGTGAACCACTCGACTTTCAAGATGATCTCAAGTGACACGCGTTCGCCACTTGCAACTTTCCAGCCTAGAAATGGCGATGCATCCACGTCGCGTAAATCAAAATGATCCTATGATGAAATATATAGACCTGCCCATCATGATCCTGATCCTGATCCTGCCTCCGTTGACAGAGGGGAGGTAGACGCGCACCGGCTGTGTGTATAAAGCCGATGCCTGCAATTTACAATCTCCAGCTTTGCTCCCAATCACTGTTTACCAGCAGGTACTGGTTACCGACAATCTTTCTAGACTCTCTACGCCGCTGTCTTCTATACCTCGACAGCTTCGACGACATTCATTTCAAAAGTTCATGTTCCTTTCCATAAAGTAACAATGCGAACCTCTGTTTTTTCCATATTCTGCCTCGCTGTTGGCAATGCTCCATCGTTTGCGCTTCCTGCAGGGTACGCCAATTCTTCAAGTCCTCATTCTCCTCAGAAATTGACTTTACCTCGTAGAAATGGGAATCCCGGATTCAATGGGGATCACAGGGCTTCAATATACGACGCTCATCTCCAAGTGCAAGATTACGCGCACGGAATAATGGATGAAATGTCCTTCAACAAATGTAGTTATCCGGAGGTATTTAAAAATAACCCGGGCCGTGAACATGATGTGGTACACCAGTATCAGCGGCACATGAACAAACTGGGGCAGGAACTGGAGGAGTTCCGCCGTGTGTGCCCGGGCTTCCAGGAGGTTGATCAAGCACTAAATGAACTACATGAGCAAAACTGTCATCAGCAAAATCACAAGAAAATTTATGACTTTTTTGACTTTTTAGGTTATAGGGAGTATTTCTAAAGTTGAAAGTTTGTAAAGTAGTAATGTGCTGTTCAAGCCTCCATGAAGCCAGAAAAGGTAGTAAAGTTTGTAAAGTCTGTTAAAGTCCAGATATGTCCCAAACCAACATTGGATGGAGGGCTCTTAACTTTAGCAGCAGCCCCATTAGAGCATAAATTGGTTGATAGCCCTAAGGCTGGCTGATGTGACTTTCTGAGTTTTGAGAACTTTACAGAACTTATGCAGCTTTCTCAACTCTCTTGGCTATATAGTTGATATTTGGGTCACAACTTTCTAGAATCAGGGTCAGTCCAAGCAACTGTTGAACTTTTCAACTTCTTTGACTCTATAAGGACTTTATAAAGCTAAAAAAAAATTTATGTGTTTTTCTTGATGGTCACTATGAGAAGTGACTTGAAGTGACTAGAATTATTATATTTGGTTATTTCTAATACTTCAGGAAAATCTAGAAAAAACTTAGCTAACTTAATGTGCTTATTTCATACTTAAGCATCTTAAACTGTATAAGCTGCTTATTTTTTGCTTAGACAATTGGTCAGCAAGAGTATCTAAGACAAGTAAGCAAATCAAGCCCAACATCAAGCACATCAAGTAGGTGTAAGAACATGTGTACTAAAGCAGTGAACATGTGGACAGTAAAGGCTCTTACTCATCAATAGAGGCCTTCTTACTCAGCAGCTTACTGAGCATGACTGAGCATGCTCAGTAAGTGTACTCCAATTTCTTACTCATCTGTCAATTGTGCTTGATAACAAGGTTATGACTTGTTCCCTATTAGGCAGTTCTCTTGTAGTATATAAGTGCTCAATAAAGTAGTGGACAGTCTGAAGACTGTCCATTTGTTTATAGCACTCTCTACCCCTGGGATACTCCTTTAAGGACCATCCCCTTGTGACCACTCTGGCCTCTTCCCTGCATAATTGCTTGACTCTACCAGTAACCATACCTCTTTGGTACTTGGTACTGCTTTGGACATTGCTTCTTGCCCATACCATCTGTTATGGCGTCACGGCCATAGGAGCGTTAGCTCAAGGTTCAGTGGGGCCAAGTCCCTGTGACTTGGTTCAAGGGTTCAGTGGGGGCCGGCTCAAGGAGACCGGATCGAGGGTTTTGTGTCTCAAGGTTGAATCAGACAATGACTCAGTCCGCAGACAGAGTTGATCTCTTGGTTTCACAGAAGAGGAGGATGATGAGAGAGAGGCAGAGGAGGAAGAGGAACACTAGGGTTCCTTGAGGTGTGCTTAGGTCAGGCAAAGTGTAGGCCAGCACAAGCAAAGTTGTGATTGAGAGAGAGTACAGGGCAGGGGATACGACAGGAAATGGGACAAAGCTAAGCTTGGGGCATTCCCCAGCTTCTACAGGCGCTTAAATACTGTATGTAGCAAGGCTGTACAGTACCATAAGCAGAACAATAGATAAAGATGGGTCAATAGCAAAAGTAACTCAACAATAAGTGAAACATAATAGGTGAAACACAATAGGTGAAACACAATAAGTGACCATCAGCATCAAGGGATGAAATGGTAACCAAGGGAACAGGGGTGACAAGAGAGAACAACAATGAAAGAGATTATGGACAAACTGACAAGGGGTTAGATTACAACATCATGCCCCCCTCATGCTTAGTTCTCTGAACTAATCGGTCTCAGGACCCAACTCGTGGAGTTCATCGCCTTCGACTTCTGGCCACGTGCTCTGGGGTCCCATTGCCCTGGGACAGAAGCCTCTGTAGCTCCGGTGAGTCCTCCTAAGGATGCAATCCACTTGACCACTACAGTTGGTGTGAGGCCTGTTACAGTCTTTGTTCCAATGCCCTCTGGTGTTGCAGTGCTTGCAGACGTGTTGTCGCTTCTGGAGCTGATGACGCTGTGCTTTAGTCATACATGCAGGAGTGAGAGGGGTGTTAGGGGTGCTAGCATCGTCAGAGAATATTTGAGGAAAGTGGGAGGGTGACCCCATGGGAGCATCGTTTTGGGACTGGTCAACAGCACGAGGGAGGTACTCGAGAGGGGGAGTTAGGGAGAGAGGGGGATGAATGGGTAGTGAGGAAGAAGGAGAGGTGGGTAGTTCCTTTGATTCTTTGATTCTGTCGTAGCTCCCTGCTAGTGAATAGTATGACCCGGTATCACGGGTAAGGCCACCGTCGGTCATGAGGTTGTCGAGTTGATGATGAACTCGGACAGAAGTGTTGTTGGTGCGGAGGCGGGCATAGATGGCGGCGGTCTCTTTGGTGTGAGCCTGGATCTCATGAAGTCGATCAGCCAGTTGTCCCTGCAGAACACTTAAGGCTCCTTGGATAGATGCATGTTTGCCCTCTAAGATCTTCAGCTGAAATGAACTGGTATGGAGGCGGTAGACATCAGCGAGGGCACCGGGGTCGTGAAGGTTCTTGAGAGCCTAGGCAGCATCAAAGTGGAAAGGATGGTCCTCGATTAGGAGGCGGAGGTCAGAGGCAGTCACAGAAGGGTGGGGGGCAGAGACAACAGGCCAAGCAATGAGCTTCTCTCTGTAAGTGGGCTCTCCTTGACCCATAGTTCCTAGAAGCATAGGTTTGCCATTGTATAGAGCGACGCGTAAGTATGGTAGAAGGTGTTTCCACCCATTAACATTAATATAAAAAGGGGGAACATGCGTGTAAGGTTTGTAAATAAACCAGGGGGGACCAGGGTGAGTGGGGTCTGCTTCAGTCGGGGTGGGTGAGGGGGTTCCTTTGTGGATAGCAAGTGGGTTGAGGGTGGTGGCGAGGTCCTGGAGTTCGGTCTCTTCTGGGACAATGAGGGTGCATTGGTCAATGATATGTTGGATGACTTCAGGTGAGAGGGGCTCTTGTTTGATGGTGGGGGAAGGGGTGAGAACAGGTAGGGGGGAAGAGTTAGAGGCAGGAGACGACATGGGAGTATTGTAAGCGGAGGTAGCATGTTCGTGATGCCAGGCCGACCACTCAGAAGGAGTGGGAGTATTTATGGAGGCTGACCATGTAATGTGATTCCATACCAAATCAGTAAGTACTGCTCTTCATATGGACAAATGAAACTCTGAAAAATGGGGGTCCATCATGAGAAGTTGAAAGCCGCGGAAGTCGCCAGGGGAAAGAATTCCAGAAAACAGTTGTTCCCTGGTGGCTATGTTAAAGATTGTGTGTCCGCGGTCAGGGATAGTGGGATCATTAACTGAATAAGAAGGGGGGTTATGAGAGTTAATTCGGGGGAGTAGGGTACATTGTTGTATCATAAGATTTGAAAACTGGTTCTCTAGGTCATCTAGACTTTTGTCTGAGTGACATGATTCTGTGGGGTCAAGGTTAATGGGAGACATGGTACGGAGTTTGGTGGGTTGTTGTAGGTGAAACATGGTGATAGCATCTTGGGCGTTTTTAAGGTTTGAAAGCGGCTCCCATGTGTCTTCTGCTGTGGAGTACCCTTTCCATCGGACCCTGTACTGGAGACGGCCCCTATGGATATGTTGAGCGGTGATTTTTTCAACTTTGTATTCTCCCGAGATAAGGTCAGGTTGTGGTTCGGAAAAATTTGGTCTGTGTTCAGTTGTCTCTGTGACTGGAGATAAGAGGGAGGCATGAAACACGTTGTGGATGTTCCATTGGGTGGGAAGTTGTAGTTGGTAAGCGATGTGGGAGATTTGCTTAGTGATGGTAAAAGGGCTGAATTGTTTGGGGCGGAACTTATGAAACTGATGGGGAGTTTTTAAGTTATTGCCTTCCAGCCAAACCTTCTGTCCTTCTTCGAAACCTTTGAACTTGGTTTCCTTGATCCAGTTGTTCTGTGCCCTTTTCATTGCTTCTTGTGCTGATTCCCTCATGTCCTTTAATGCTTGGAGTCATTCTTGGATTCCTGGAAACTTGGACTTGAGTTGGGTGCCAAGTCCTTGAGGGTTAAATCCAATGAGGAGTTCATAAGGGGTTTTCTTGGTGGTGGTAGATTTGTGGGCGTTAAAATGGTACTGGGCTATGGGAAGCCTGTGTGCCCATTCTTCCTGCTTTTCTCCTGTGTAGATGCGTAGGTACATTTCCAAGGTCTGATTGGTCCTTTCTGATTGTCCATCAGTTTGGGGGTGGTAGGCAGTGCTTAAATTCTGGTTGATCCCAAGGATTCAGGAAACTTCTTGGAACAAGTTGGAGGTAAAGCAGGAGTCATGGTCAGAGATAATTTTGGAGGGGACTCTGGTCCACGGGAAGGCATAGCATAAAAATAGTTTAGCCATTTGCAGAGTTCCCATGTCCTTACGGCAAGGTATGAATATAGCCGCTTTGGTGGAGTCGTGGTCAGTGATGGTCATAATGGCATTGTTCCCTTCTGATGGTGGGAGGTCAATGATCCAATCAATGGCAACAGTTTGGAAGGGTTTTTGAAACTCTGGGAGAATGGGGTAAATTGGGGGGCAAGTTGGGTGTGTGGAGGACTTGTTGGCTTGACAGGTGGCACACCCTTGGATGTAGTCCCGTATGAAGTAAGCCATCTTTGGCCACCAGAAGGATTCTTGGATTGAGTACAAGGTTCGGGCGTTTCCTGTATGTCCCCCAAGAATACTGTCGTGATAGGTATGCAAGGTTTTTCGTAAGAGGGGTTCTTGATAGGGTACCACCAATTTCCCATCTTTGAATAGTGCATTTTCTTCTTCTTGAAGATCATGTTTGACCTTCCACATAAGGAGATCTGACTTTTGCTTTCTTTGTTTGGTTAGTACTTGGGTATAGAGATCCTCAGTGTGGAGCGTGCGAATGAAAAGTTTGTCAGGGAGTGCCGTGATGTTCTGGTTGTCTCCTGACCCATCATTGTGGTCAGGTCATCGTGAGAGGGTGTCTGCACGATTGGAGGTTCCGGGTTTGTGGTGGATTTCAAAATGGTAGTCTGCCAGTGTGGAAATGTAACCTGCAATTCTTCGATTAGTTTTGTGGGGGAGTCGATAGTGGGCAAGGTTAGTATGATCAGTAAAGATCTTGATGGGGTGTTTTGTTCCAACCAATAGGTATTGCCAGTGTTGGAGTGCTAGAATCAGGGCTAGGAACTCCCTGTCCCATACTGGATAGTTCCTTTCTGCTTCATTGAACACATGTGACATGTTGCCAATCATTTTCCTTTTTCCTCTTGGGTCTTTCTGAAACAGAATTGCTCTGGTGGCGAATTGTGAAGCGTCAGTTTCTAATTCGTATGGGAGGTCAGGGTTGGCAGTGTATAGTTCTGGGTCATCGCAGACCGCCGATATCAGGGTTTCCAGAGCTGTGGTTGCTTCTGGGGTCCAGAGGAAGGGGGTTCCTTTCTTGATTGTGGAAAAAATGGGGCGAGCTATTTTTGCGAAGTCTCGGATAAATGGTCGTTGGTAATTGAGGGCACCCATGATTTGTTGTACCTGTTCCAGATTATTTGGGGGTCTTGGCCAGTTCTTGAGACCGTCCATTTTGACTGGGTCGATTTTGAGGGTTCCTTGATTGATCCGGAAATGCAAGAAATCAATTTCATGTTGTTCAAAGGTGCATTTTGATGCTTTCAGGAAATAGGAGTCCTTTTCGAGTAGGTCAAGGAATTTGTGTGTAATTTGTTGGTGAAGGAGCTCTTCTCCTACCCCTGTGGCTATTGCCACATCATCTAGGTAGTTGCAGGTGTTCTCTGGGTATTTTAGAAGCCAGGGTCAGAGGGTAAGGTTCATTGCTTGTTGGAAGGCAGCTGGGGCATTGGTAAAGCCGAAGCCCATTACCATGGGGATGAAGGTACCAAATTGGGTTTTAAAGGCACCTTTGTGTCGGTCTTCAGGGTGGATCAGAATGTTATTGTAGCCAGCTCGGACGTTGAATTTACTGAAAGTGGTTTTGCCCCTTAGTTGGTGCAATTGTTCTTCCATGTTGGGTAAGGCGTGGTAATCAGGGACTGTGGCATTATTAAGTTTTCAGTAGTCGACTACCATCCGTGGGGCGGTGCCATCCTTTTTTTGAACAAAGAAGACAGGGGATACGAAATACGAAACACCATCTTTGATGAGGCCCTTAGCTAGATCCTCTTGTATTTGTCTCGATAACTCTTGTTTCTCATTCTGGGGGAGTGGGTAAGTTCAGCAATCAAGGAACTTGGGGGCATCAGGTTTCAGGGTGATTCTAAAGTCAAGTTCTCCCTGACTGGGTGGGAGTCATTTGGCTGCTTCTTCTGAGAAGACCTTCTGATGTCATAAGTATTCAGGGGAAATGGTGGTTGTCCTTATTTGTGCGACCCGGATTCTTGGTGGTTTGGCTAGGGGGACGGGGGTGAGAAGGATCCCTAAGTGGTTCCTCAGATGACCGGTGCTCCAGTTGACAAGGGGGTTAATTGCTTTTAGGAAGGGGTAACCAAGGATCATTCTATCTTCTCCCAAGTTTGTGACGTAGAAGGTGAGAAGTCATGTGGTAGGGCCATGCTGTATGGCCATATGAGCATAATGGGTTAGTGCTCCTCCTTGGTTATTGGTACCATCTACGTTAATGATGGGTCTGGGGGTTCTGAGGGTTCGGAGTGGGATTTGTAATTTTCCCACAATTCCTTGACTGATGAAATTTTCTGTTGCTCCGCTGTCAAGGAGCGCTTGTCCAGTCTTCCCATTGGTTGTTAGCATAAAAGGAACTTTCATTGAGTTTTCTTTATGGTTGACAATGGTATCTATTTGGGCCTCTGTGCTGACTGTCACACTTTGGCCTAGAGAAAATCCTCTTTGAGGATGAGATCCCAGATTTTGGCTCGTTCCTTGGCTGTAGGGTTTTCATGCATGCTACCATGGAAGCTGGTTCTTCTTCCTTGGTGTTAAGGCTCCAAAGTGCCTTAAATAAGATCAATGGTCGTGTCTATAAACGCGTCCTACCAATGCAGATATGCTTGAGTCAAGCAAGCAATACTCGTGGAGGGGAAGGAGTGTTAGATCCTTCTAGAGTATGTGTCATGGTAACTAGCCGTGTCAGTTCACAAGCAGAAAACAAGTCGATGATAGAGAGGTGTTCAAGAAACGGGCTGGTTCCCGTATATAATGAGTAAGGATCCCTGCAGCGGTCGAAGTGTTTTATGCTAAACAGGTTATGGCCAATAGACCCTTCCTAGTACGACTCGGTCCGTTGAGAAGCTGGGGTAAGTTTGTAATGGGATAGACTAGGGCTGGTTCCACTAGCTATATGCGTTCAAGTCCGTCGGGACCTTGAACAATGCAGAGAGAGTAGAGAAAGGTAGGTCTTAAAGGAGGAGAGCTCTTCTCAGGAGAGTGAAGAGAGACTCTTAGGGAAGGAAAGGAAAGGCAAAGAGTAGATGGTGGATGGTGTGTTGAGAGTTGATGAAATGGAGAGGTAGTTGTGGGTTAAGTTTGTGAGAGTGAAGTGGTTTTGCAGGCGAATATGTTTGGACAAGAGTAGGTTGGATTCTACAAGAGACCAAGCTTAGGGCTTTGGTCACAAAGTACTGAGCTTATATATACAGGAGAAGCGCAGCAATAGCTGCGCTTTGACTGTGCTACTAGTATAGTAGGAGTCATAATAAGTAGGAGTCATAGGAATGAGGCCACGAATGAGTCAGAACCAAGTAACTGTGCTGCACAGTAGGTGCGCAGCATTGCACAGTCGAAACTAAGAAGTGAACATAAATGGAAAGAGAACCAAACAAAGGGAAAGTAACAGCAATCCAGTGTTACCTGGACGTGTATGGATCACATGATAACACAGAAAGGATCACAAGATGTAAGAGATCACAAGACCAGTAAGTAAAGGGACGTACGTGAGCAAGCAGTCCGTAGCAAAAGGTAAGAAGTAAACGTAAAAGGAAAATGGTGTAACATCACC
>JAGFNK010000388.1:0-50461 GCA_025769875.1 Russula earlei
TAGCAGATAAGCATCTGCGGATCAATAATGATATTGCACTGTTCCCTGATTGGGTGGGCAAGAAGATTGGCGTAATGAATGCGTAAGCAATGGTTAATGGTCAATTATTAACGAGTAATCAATCAGCAATAAAAAAGAGCCGGGGCTATTATAGTCCCGGCTCTTTTGATTTTATCATTGACCATTAACAATTAACCATTGACAATTATTAAAAGATTCCTACTACCGAAACACCTACGTTAAGGGTTTGGTAAGAGTTATAACCAAGGGTTAAGCCGATAGTTCCTCTGCCGGTTTCGCCTGTTGCGAGGTAACACCTGTATTCTACTGCATAGAAATTATTGGTACCTACCTGTGCTGCAAGGCAATGCACCAGTTTGCTTTCATAATAATCCCTTTTCCATTTATACATAGTAGTAAATGTTGGGATCAAAGCTATATTGGCATCTGTAGGCGCTTTTGTTTTACTGAAGTTAGCATCTATAAAGTCTTTAGAAATACTTCTTACACCTCCATAGAAACATAAAGGGCTTTTTTCACCTGTTAAACCGAAGTCTGCAGTGAAAGAAGGCTGTGCCAATTTAGCGCTCATCTGGTAGCCTAATTGCATAGATAAATTGAAGTCCTTTTCGCATGCACTTTGTGCAAAAGAAGTAATAGTGATAGTAGTAAATACGATCAAGAATAACGTTTTCATAAACGGGTTTGGTAAAAAAGATTATTAATCCTTACCGAATAGGTAAAGGGCAATTGCGTAGGATAATGAAAACAGTTACAAAAAACAATCAATTACAACGTGACGAAAGGAGATTGGGATAGTAAACGTAGGATATTAAATATGAGCTTTTGTAGAGCTTCTTTGAGATGAAACGTTGCGCTGCGTTTCACAAATACAACGCCGCAAAAGTATATTGATAAACGGTAGGTAGTATGTTATTTTTTACCCGTGTATCTTAAAAGAAAAATAACATGGGCATAGCTTCTATGCTAAGATACTCATAATCAGAACATATTATATCACCTGCCCACATATAAAAAAAATTGCAACAAAGATGAATAGGGGTAAACGGAAAAGTGTAGACTATACAGATGCCTCCGGAAAGAGGTTTACGGGGAGCTTTACATAGAAGGTACTGCCCTCTCCCGCTTTGCTTGTAAAGCCAATAATACCCTTGTGCGTTTCGATAATTTGTCGTGATATAAGCAGTCCAAGTCCGTAAGAAGATTCTTCTGCGGTGCCTTTTCGTTTGGCATCCTGTGGAAGGTCGAAAATCTTATTCTGCAAATCGTCGGGGATACCAATACCATGATCTTCTATTTCTACTAAAGCCCAGGGTTGACTAACAGACAACCTGATATTAATTTCTGTGCCTGTGTGACTGAACTTGATAGCATTGCCGATGAGGTTACTAAACACTCTCCATAACTGCTCCCTGTCTGCATTTACAAATGCCCTTACACTTTTGAGGTGTATGGTTTGTTGCTTTTCACTGGCTTTGTGTTGCAGGAGGGTGATACAGTATTGTAACAGGGCCTGTATGTTAACTGTTTCTACAGCGAGACTCTTTTCCCCGGGTTGCAGATGCAGCAGATCGGTGACAAGGGTGAGTGCAGTATTCCCTGCTGTATACATGAGTTGCAACGCTTCCTGCTGGTCATCGGGTTTTATCTTACCGTCTATGATGAGTGAGAGGGTGCTGGTGATGGCGCCAATAGGATTGCGTAAATCGTGTACTACAATCTTCATGAGGCGGCTATTATCCTGTTGGCTTTTTTCGAGTGCACTTAATGTTTGTTGTAAGTCATCATTTAAATGGGTGAGCGTTTGTACATGCTTCCTGGACTGGCGGCTATGGCGGTAGCTGAGTAATATGATGGTGATACCCATAATCAACCCTATGGTGGCGAGGAGTAACCAGTTACGCTGGGATTGATTCTCTTGTTTTAATAAGGCCAGTTGTGTTTTACGGGATATGTTTTCAAACTCTTCTTTGATATCTTCTGAAGGCATGGAAAGGCTAACGGCGGCAAGGGAATCTTTGAATATGCTTGCTTTGGCCATGCTGGCATACGCTTCTGCACCTTTGCCTATGGCTGAGAAATAAGCAGCCCTGGCTTCATAGAAGTTTACAAATAGTGTAAGCGAGGCATTGGTGGGGCTGTGCAGCGTATCCATAAACCTTGTTAGGGTATCCAGTAAGGGCTTTATCATACCGGGGCGGGATTGCCGGTTATAGAGCCGTAACAATTTTACCCTGCTGATGGCAGCGTCTTCCGGTGCACGATGTACCTGTTCTGTTATGTAGATGCTTTGAAGTAATAATCGCTCGGCGGCAGTGTCATTCCCTTTGTAAAGGGCTACATCGGCCTGGTTGCCCCATACAATAGCCCGGGCTGTTGTAATAAAATCGTGCTGTTTGGGAAACTCCTGTTCGTGGGTGTTGATGTATTGCAGGGTCGAATCATAATATATGGCGGCGCTATCCATCATCCCTAACCTTGTATAGCAGATACCAATATTATCAAGGGCGCCCTGCACATTGATAAAACGGCTAAAGGGGCGGTTATTCCTGCAGCTGATGGTTTCGATGGTTACTTTCTTATAATAGTCGGCAGCTTCCCTGTATTTCTTTTGATTATAGGTTACCAATGCGAGTGCATTGTTATAGGCGGCTAAACTACAGGTGTCACCAATCATGCGAATGATCTTGCGGGCTTCGAAGTACCAGTTAAAGGCGTCGCTATACTGGCGTTGTGCAAATGAGATATTGCCTTTTAGCAGTAGTGTTTTTGCATAGGTGCCAGGGTAGGCTATGTTCTTCCCACGTCCGTGACTGAGATCGAGCATACTATCTGCGTAACGGGAGGCGGCTATGTAGTCCTTTTTAAAGGCATAGAAATAATTCCATTGCAGGTAGTACTTATCCCACAGATCATTCATGCCGGGTTTATCCAGGTTGTGATACCCTTTTTCTAATACGCTGAAATAATGAGCACTGTCGGAGATATGAACGCGGGATTGGCGTACTACAGAATCCAGGTAACCCGGGTGCTCGCTCTCCTGCTTAACCGGTGAATGGCAAGCTGCTAACAAAAGAATAGATAATAATATATAAAGCCCTAAAGCTGTTGTCTTCATGAACGCATCAATAAAATACAAATCCCTGTTTCGTTACAACACAGGAAACACATTAACCAGTGCTATTAACACTGGTTTCCGTATGAATAGTTTTATTACTAATGGTCGAAGGGTAAAACAAATATAAAGCCAAGCTGGTGAAAAGAATGGCCTCTTCTCTGCCATATTATACAATACTATAAATCAACTATTTAAAAATATAACTATAGCTATATCTCAATAAGGTGCCGGCGTTAAAAAATAAGCTTTACAAACCACTTATCCTAATCGTACGCAACTGCCATAAAGATGTTACTGTGAAAATGATCAGCATTGCCGCTGTATTAATCTGAGGGAGATGAGAATGATATTCATTCTGTTAAATCAAAGGTGTGCGCCGCCTTCCACGGTAAAACCAGTTAACTTAGCTTCATCTGCAATCCTGATTTCTTTCCCATCCACTGCTACAATACCCTCTTCCGTTAATTCATTCATCATACGGAATACTGTTTCGTAGGTGGTACCTATATAAGAAGCAATGTCTTGCCGTGCCAGGTAAATGGCGATACAGCCATTGGCATCGAGTCCAAACTTTTCTTTTAATAAAAGTAACGCATACGCCAGGCGTCCCTTAACAGGCATATGGGCGAGGTTGCGCATCTTCTTCTCCGACTCCTGTAGTTCTTCAGCATAAAACCGGATCAGTTGTAAGGTGAAATCGTGATTGACCCTTAGTGAGGTTTGCAGAAATTCCAGTGTAATGAAACAAACCGTTACGGGTTCCAGCGCTATGGCTGATATGGGATAAACAGACTCCTTTCCCAATCCGCGGTGGCCAAAGATATCTCCCTCTTTTGCGAAACGGATAATGATCTCTTTATCGTCGCCCCATTTCTTGTTTACCTTAACCGTTCCTTTGTATACAAAGTAAATTCCCTTTACCTCATCTCCTTCCCGGAAGATGAGTTCTCCTTTCTTAAAGTGTAATGTTTGCTTATTTCCTTCGATAGCCGGTATCCATTCTTTTAAGGAAAGCCTGCACAGAAAGCAACTGGCAAGGTCGCACTGCTTTTTACTGTTCTTCATGACAGTAAAGATAGGAACCATACCTTTCTTTTAATAAGGAAGGATGCAGGTTCACAACTTCCCCTACGATAATAATAGCCGGGTTGGCAAGCCCTGCATACGACGCTTTGAACTGGATATCATTTACAGTACCTATTACCATTTTCTCCCGGGCGGTGGTACCATCCTGTATAATGGCTACAGGGGTATTTGCTTTTCCATGTTTTGCAAATACCTCCATAATGGCATCGAGCTTACTCATGGCCATTAAGATAATCACGGTTGCAGATGATTGTGCGGCGAGGGCTATATCCGGTGAAATGTTGCCGGATTGTGTAGTACCCGTGGTTACCCAAAAACTTTCGTTTACACCCCGGCAGGTAAGTGGGATCAACTGCGAGGCCGGTACGGCGATAGCGCTTGAGATGCCCGGAATCACTTCTACGGGTATCCCTGCCCTGCGGGCTGTTTCTATTTCTTCCTGGGCCCGGCCAAAAACAAAAGGATCACCTCCCTTTAAACGCACTACCCTGCCGTGGGAAAAAACATATTCTACAATTAAATCATTTATCTCCTGTTGTGATAATGCATGGCATCCGAAACGTTTTCCTACAAACCGGCGGATACATCCCGGCTGCACATATTGCAATAATGCGTCATTCGCAAGTGCATCATACAAAACAACATCTGCTTTTTCCAGCGTCCTGATTGCTTTTAGCGTGATCAGTTCAGGATCTCCGGGGCCGGCTCCTACCAGTGATAATAACCTGCTTTGCATACAATATAATTTATATGATAATAATATTTATACAATATATATACCCAAATATATTTTGAAATATCGAGAAGATCAAGTTAATTTTATGACATAGATCACATAATTACAATAATAACCTCCAATATCCTCTTCTAAATAATTACATTAAACATTTTACCATATAAACCTTGTAAAGATGAAGATTGTAGTTATCGGTAACGGAATGGTTGGCTACAAGTTTTGTGAAAAACTAGTGGCTGCTAACAGTAGTGGTGGTTATTCCATTGTTGTTTTTGGGGAAGAAACAAGGCCTGCTTATGATCGTGTTCACCTGAGCAGTTTCTTTGAGGGCAGATCGCCGGATGATCTGGCGATGGCTCCCACTTCCTGGTATGCTGAGAACGGTATTCAATTGTATACAGGCGACCCCATACAAAGCATTGACCGTGTTACCAAAACCGTCCATTCCTATAATGGTATTACCGAATCGTACGATCGTTTAATTATCGCTACCGGCTCTGCGGCTTTTGTGCCTCCTATCCCGGGGATTGAAAAACGGGGGGTATTCCTGTACCGCACTATTGAGGACCTCGAGATGATGGCGGCCTATGCCCCAAGAGCCCGGAAGGGTGTCGTGATCGGTGGCGGACTACTGGGGCTCGAGGCGGCAAAAGCCATGCTTGACCTTGGCATTACCGATACACATGTAATAGAATTTGCTTCCCGGCTGATGCCCCGGCAAATAGATGAGGCAGCTTCACAGGTATTATCCGCTAAATTAAAAAGCCTTGGGCTTACCATCCATACCAACACAAGCACCACAGAGATATTGGGTGAGGATCGTATTACGGGATTACAGTTTGCAGATGATACAACGCTGGAGGCCGATATGCTGGTGATCTCGGCCGGCATCCGGCCCCGCGATGAGCTGGCTAAGCTTTGTGGCCTTGAAACAGGCCATCGGGGAGGTATTGTAGTGAATGAGCATTTACAAACCAGTGATGAGCACATATTTGCGATTGGCGAGTGTGCTTTGTATAAGGGCATGATCTATGGCCTTGTGGCTCCCGGGTATGAAATGGCGGAAGTAGTGGTGAATCATCTTACAGGGGGCAATAAGGCATTTACCGGTTTTGATATGAGTACCAAGCTGAAGCTGGTGGGTATTGATGTTGCGAGTTTTGGGGATCCTTTTATTGGCGGGAATGATTGCCGCACAGTAGTATTCGAGGATACTATGAAGGGCATCTATAAAAGGATCAATATTACTACTGATGGTAAAGCATTGCTGGGTGGTATCCTCATTGGCGATGCAGCGGCTTATAATATACTGCTACAGACCTGCAAGAACAAATTAGCCTTACCACCGCACCCGGAAGATATGATCCTTGGCGCCCGGGGCGGTAGTGAAAGCGAAGGCAGCGCCGGCATAGCCGGCCTGCCCGGCGATGCCCTGATCTGCAGTTGTGAGGGTGTTAGCAAGGAAGCTATCTGCACTGCTGTGAGCGAAGGTGGGTGTGAGACGGTGGAGGCCATTAAGAAATGCACTAAGGCAGGTACAGGCTGCGGTGGTTGCACCCCTATGCTGAAGGACCTGGTAGTACATACATTGAAAGCACAGGGCAAATATGTACGCAATGTATTGTGCGAACATTTTCATTATAGCCGGCAGGAGTTGTATGATCTTATTAAGATCAATGGTTTAAAAACCTATGATGCAGTATTGGATACTTTGGGTAAGGGAGATGGTTGTGAACTGTGTAAACCTCCTATTGCTTCTATACTGGCGAGCCTGTGGAATGAAATGATATTAAAAAAGGGCAATGATACCGTGCAGGATAGCAATGATCGTTTTTTAGCCAATATCCAGAAAGGAGGCACTTATTCGGTAGTACCCCGTGTGCCCGGCGGAGAAATATCCCCGGATAAACTGATCGTTATAGGACAGGTGGCTAAAAAGTATCAACTCTATACCAAGATCACCGGCGGGCAACGCATTGACCTGTTTGGCGCCCACCTGGGCGACCTGCCTTTGATATGGGAGGAACTGATCGCAGCGGGCTTTGAGAGCGGCCATGCCTATGGCAAGGCTTTGCGTACCGTTAAGAGTTGTGTGGGTAGTACCTGGTGCCGCTTTGGCTTGCATGATAGTGTGAGCTTTGCTATCGAGATAGAGGAACGCTACCGTGGCTTGCGTTCTCCACATAAACTCAAATCTGCCGTTTCCGGTTGCATCAGGGAGTGTGCCGAGGCACAATCGAAGGACTTTGGCATCATTGCTACAGAGAAAGGCTGGAACCTGTACGTATGTGGCAATGGAGGCTCGAAACCACAACATGCTTTATTGCTGGCTACCGATATAGATAAACAAACCTGCATTCAATATATTGACCGTTTCCTTATGTTCTACATAAAGACTGCTGACCCTTTAACACGTACCGCTACCTGGCTGAATAAAATGGAGGGAGGTATCAACTACCTGCGTAATGTAGTAGTAAATGATAGCCTGGGTATTGCTGCTGAGCTGGAGAAAGAAATGCAGGGCCTGGTTGACAATTATCGTTGTGAGTGGAAGGAGGTAGTGGATGATCCCTTATTGCGTGAGCGCTTTAACCATTTTGTGAATGCCCCGGGTGAGAAGGATCCAACTGTACAGTTTGATACCCTGCGCGACCAGAAGAAGGCCGCAGATTGGAAATAACGATTGGATGCCCGTGCTGGTTTAGCACCTGGCGATTGCTTCCTTATGAAAATAGATTATTGATTGTTTGGCTGTGGCTGCCGATATGCGGCCATGAGCGGATAGTTGTGTGCCGCTATAGCCTGATTCACCTATAAAATAAGCTAGTTATGACAACAACATTGACAGAGAGTATTACCTGGTTCCCGGCGTGCCGCACTGCTGATGTGCCTGCCAATGGCGGTGTATGTGTATTGTACCAGGATACCCAAATAGCCTTGTTTCATTTTGCGCGTCGCGGGGAGTGGTTTGCTTCGCAAAACCAATGCCCTCATAAACAACAGATGGCGTTGAGCCGGGGCATGACAGGCTCAGATAACGGGGAGCCTAAGATCGCCTGCCCTTTTCATAAGAAAACATTCTCACTGGTTGATGGCCGTTGCCTGAATGATGAGCATACCTGTGGCATTACCATTTACCCTGTAAAAGTGGAGAACAATTATGTATATATAGGTATATAAATAAAGCCTGACGCAGATGGCCGTCTGTTCAGGCTTACCGGTTTCAAAGCGTTATTCATCACTACAAAACCAAACCAAAAGTAACATGAAAAGAAACAAGTACGCAAAGTTTCCGTGCTTTGCCGTTGCCATGCTTCTTACTTTATCGCAAGCCAAAGCCCAGCTGAGTTTTAGCGGGCAATTACGAACGCGGAGCGAGTTCCGCAATGGCACCGGTACATTGGCTACCATTGGCAGCACCCCATCTTTCTTTACGTCCCAACGTACCAGGCTTACATTCCATTACCGGTCCAGCCGCCTGGTTTTTCAAACCACCGTACAGGATGTGCGTGTATGGGGTCAGGATGCTTCTACCATTAACAATGCAGATGGTACCCGGCTGGGTATCCATGAGGCATGGGCGGAGATTGTACTTTCCAATAAAAAAGATACGGCTATACACCAGTCGCCTGTGGATTATTTTGGTATTAAGATCGGCAGGCAGGAACTGATATATGATGATAGCCGTTTATTGGGTAACCTGGATTGGCTGCAACAGGCCCGCCGGCATGATGCGGCGGTATTTAAGCTATTACATAAGGGTTGGCAGACTGATCTTGGCGTTGCTTTTAACCAGAACTCGGATGGATTTAACTATAACGGCACTTTTTATACACCGGGTAATGTGGCGCCTTATGTGAAAGATAGTAAAGGTAACCTGGTGGCTACTCCTGCAGGATTGATTCCTTTGGTGAATGCTTCGGGCGTTAGCAGTAAAACGGGCACTCCTTCTTTTATTATTGCACCGGGCACTAACGGGATGAACCAGGATTATAAGGCTTTCCAGTATCTCTATGTTGCTAAGAAGATCGATGCTACCAAAATTACAGGCTTGTTCTTTACCGATCAGTTTGGTAAGTATGTGCTTGATTCAGTAAAAAATATTGCGGGGGCTGATACGGGCTATGTATATGGCAAGCGCTTTAACCAGAAAGGTGTTAATGCAAGATTTACCTATGGCATTAACATCACCAGCCAGTTTGGACACGCTAAGGAGTGGACCATTAATGCTGCTGCTTATGGACAATCGGGGAATGATAAGGATGGATTGACCCTGGGTGGGTATACTACTACTGCTTCTCTTTCTTATACAGAACGGTTATTTGTTTTTACGGCGGGATGGGATGTGTTGTCCGGTAACGATGCCTTTTCTACTTCTACTGCCAATCACCGGTTTGATCCTTTGTATGGTACCCCACATAAGTTTTGGGGATACATGGATTACTTCTATACCGGTGCGCCTAACCCTGCTCCTGCCGGTGGTTTGAGCAACCCTTATTGTAAAATACGATATACTACGGCTAATAAAAGATGGAGCAATGAACTGGTGTATAACTATTTCGCATTGGCAAAAGACATGAAGGATGGAACGGGTAACGCTCTCCCTAAATATTTAGGGAGCGAGTTTGATTTTGTGAGCACTTACCAGTTAAACAAAATAACCACGCTGGAAGGTGGCCTGGCATTTATGAATGCCACTACCAGCATGGAATATGCCAAGGGTATTACACCCGGTACGGCGAGGCTGAATGGTAACTGGGCTTACCTGCAGATCAACATCAAACCGGAGTTCCTTATTAAATAAGCAGCTTCTAACGATCGCCTGCTTTTGTATCAATTCATCCATCTTAAAATGATTATCCATGTCAACATCTTCTACCTCTATACAACCACTTGATAAACTAAACATATTTAGCCTGAAGGGCGTGCAAATGAAGACCTTTCATATTACGTGGCTGATGTTCTTTGTTTGCTTTTTTGGCTGGTTTGGCCTGGCTCCGTTAATGCCTACCATTCGTGCAGACCTTCATTTAACAAAAGCACAGGTGGGTAACCTGGTAATCGTTTCGGTGTCTACTACCATTATCGCAAGGCTTATTATTGGTAAACTGTGCGATACCTGGGGACCCCGTAAAACCGCTATCCGGTTGTTGATTGTGGGTTCACTGCCCGTATTCTTTGTGGGGCTTGCTAAAGACTATACCAGCTTTTTATTGTTCCGTGCGGGCATAGGTATCATCGGCGCTTCTTTCGTGATCACCCAGTTTCATACTTCTATGATGTTTGCTTCGAAGATCAAGGGTACTGCGAATGCAGTGGCCGGTGGCTGGGGTAACCTGGGCGGTGGTATTACCAATATGACCATGCCATTGGTGTTTGCTGCTATTGTTGGTTTTGGCTATACCAAAAGCGTGGCGTGGCGTTATGCTATGATCCTGCCGGGCGTTATGATGCTGGTAGTGGCATGGTTGTATTACCGTTTTACAAAAGATACACCTAATGGTAACTATGATGAGATTGGGAGAACCAAAGCCACCGCTGCCAAAACAGATTGGAGCATACTGGCGGACTGGCGGATATGGGCGCTTACGTTTGCCTATGCCATGTGCTTTGGTATGGAGATCACTTTTGATAATGTGGCTTCTCTTCACTTCGTGGATACGTTTAAACTGTCGCAGGCCTCTGCGGGTTTCTGGGCGGGAGTGTTTGGTTTAATGAACCTGTTTGCCCGCGCATTGGGTGGTATTGTTTCTGATAAGATAGGTGGTAAATATGGTATGCGGGGTAAGGGTATTTTCCTGGCCGGCATGCTGTTGCTGGAGGGTGCGGGCATCATCTTATTTGCACAGGCAGGTTCGTTGGGTATGGCTATTGTGAGCATGTTGTCTTTTGCTTTGTTTCTTAAGATGGCTAACGGCGCTACTTATGGTATTGTTCCTTTTATCAACGAGAAGAATGTGGGGTTGATCAGCGGTATTGTGGGCGCAGGCGGTAACCTGGGCGGTATGTTGTTTGGCTTCCTGTTTAAATCATCAAGCATCAGCTATGTGCAGGCATTTACCTATATCGGTATTTCGGCTATGGTGATTGCGGGTGTAGTGGTGTTTACCAACTTCCAGCATAAGACTGTAAGAGCAGCAGAGACCGTGAGAGAACCGGAAATAGCTATGGCATAAAAAGAACCAGGTGTGATGTATACTACCGATAATACGAACAAGGCCGGGGTATTTAAAACCACTTGCTGTTACTGCGGTGTGGGTTGTGGTATTATCGTTACCACGGACCGCAGCGGCAAGTTACAGGTACAGGGTGATAAGATCATCCTGTTAACAGGGGTATGCTTTGTTCGAAAGGGATGAACCTGCATTATACGGTTATGGATACGAGTGACCGGTTGTTATATCCTGAAATACGTTATCATAAAACAATGCCCAGGCAAAGGGTGTCCTGGGATACGGCATTGGACAGAGCAGCGGCTGTTTTTAAAACCCTGATCGATAAGTATGGGCCGGAGTCTGTTGCGTTCTATGCTTCGGGCCAGTGCCTTACGGAGGAGTATTACGTGGTGAATAAACTGATGAAGGGTTTTATTGGCAGTAATAATATTGATACCAACTCCCGGTTGTGTATGAGCAGCGCAGTGGCTGCTTATAAGATGAGCCTGGGGGAAGATAGCGTGCCTATTTCTTATGAGGATGTGGAGCTGGCGGATTGCCTGTTTGTGGCTGGTGCTAACCCTGCGTGGTGTCATCCTATCATATGGAGAAGAATAGAGGCGGCAAGGCAGGCTAACCCGCATGTAAAGATCATTGTGAGCGACCCCCGTAAAACACAAACCTGTGCTTATGCAGATATTCATTTGCAGCTGAAACCCGGTACTGATATCATATTGCATCATGCCATTGGCCGTGTGTTGATAGAGAATGGTGATATTGATATTGCTTTTATTGAGGCGCATACAGAGGGGTTTGGTGCGTATTGCAGCAAAGTGATGGAGCGAAGTGTTACTGAAGCTGCTATTCTTTGTGATGTGCCTGAGGCATTGATCCGTAAGGCTGCGGCTTATATTGGCAATGCAAAAGGCTTTGTAAGTATGTGGACCATGGGGCTTAACCAAAGCGTAGCAGGCGTAAACAAAAACCTTAGCCTTATCAATTTGAATCTTATTACCGGGCATATTGGCAAACCGGGTAGTGGTCCTTTTTCTTTAACGGGTCAACCCAATGCCATGGGTGGACGTGAAGTGGGGGGATTGGCTAATTTATTACCTGCCCACCGGAACCTGGCAAGCGAGGCTGACAGGCAGTATGTGCAAACCTTTTGGGGCGGTACTACCATTAGTGCGAAGCCGGGTTATACGGCTACGGAGATGTTTGAGGCATTGCATGATGGCCGGTTGAAGGCTATATGGATCATGGGAACTAACCCATTGGTGAGCTTACCGGATGTTCGGATGGCCGAGGAAGCTTTACGGAGAGCAAAGTTTGTAGTGGTGCAGGAAGTGAGCAACACACCGGAAACACTATTGTATGCGGATGTGGTATTACCTGCAGCTGCATGGGCAGAGAAAGAAGGCACTATGACGAATGCCGAGCGAAGGATCAGCCTTTTATCAAAGGTTACCACTCCACCCGGGGAGGCTTTGCCGGACGCGGAGATCATTTGCCGGTTTGCAAAAAAGATGGGGTATCATGGGTTTGATTTTGCAGATGCTTCCGCTATTTACGAGGAGCATTGCCGGTTGACAGCAGGTACCCATATTGATATCAGCGGGCTTAACTATGCAATACTGAGAGCACAACAAAGCGTACAATGGCCATATGGTAAACAGGCCGGCGCCGGTGGTACCAGGCGACTGTTTACAGATCACCGGTTCTATACCCCTTCTCAAAAAGCAAAGATCCATGCCTGTGATGATAGCAACCCGTCTGAAGCTACTACCCCTGCTCTTCCATTGATCCTTACCACAGGGCGTATCCGGGACCAGTGGCATACCCGGAGCAAGACCGGTAAGGTGAATAAGCTGAACCAGCATATGCCGGAGGCTTTGCTGGAGATACACCCTGCTGATGCTGCTGCGAGAAACATTCATGATAACGACCTTGTTGAGATACATAACGGGAGAGGCAATGTTCGGGTGAAGGCGAAGTTGTCCCCTGATATCAAACCGGGTGTTGTATTCCTGCCCATGCATTGGGGTAAGGTATTGCAGAGCGATCTGAACCGGGCCAATAACCTTACCAACAACCTGGTTGATCCTGTTTCGAAGGAGCCGGACTTTAAATTTTCTGCTGTACAGGTGGCGCTTTATACCAAGCCATTACAACGAATCATCGTAATAGGGGCTGGCGCTGGCGCTTTTGGTTTTGTGAAGCGTTATCGTGCGCTTAATACCACCGACCCGATACAGGTTTTTAGCAAGGAGAACTTTCCTTTTTATAACCGGGTGATGTTACCGGATTATATCAGTGGCACACAGCAGTGGGAGCAGTTGGTAAAAATGAAAGAGGAGGAGGAAGAAGCGCTGAACATTACACTGCATCGTGGTGTAAGCATTGAGCAGATTAACCGGGAGGAGAAGCTGGTGACAGATAGCAAGGGGCGCATACATTCCTATGATGTACTGCTGCTGGCAACGGGCAGCCGCGCGGCTTTGCTAAAAGACACACCTGCTTTGAATGGTATATTCAGTATGCGTAACAAGCCGGATGCGGATCATTTTAAAGCGCATATTGATCCTTCCAAAGGGAAGGTAATCATCGTAGGCGGTGGTTTGCTGGGCATAGAGCTGGCTGCTTCCTTGCGGGAGATGCATATTGAAGTGACTGTTATACAACGAAGCGCACGCCTGATGGACAGGCAGCTGGATACACTGGGTAGCCAGCTGTTGCGCGAGGAGCTGGAGGATAAGGGTATTGATATTTATTACAATGATGAGATAGAGCGGTTTATTGGTAGTGTAACTGTTACCGGTGTTAAACTGAAGAGCGGCCGTACGATTGCCTGCCAGGGTGTTGTGATTGCTGCGGGGACCATACCCAATATTGAATTGGTGAAGGCTTGCGGACTGGCATTTAAACGGGGAGTTGTTGTGAATGAGTACCTCCTGACATCGGACCCCTCTATTTATGCAGTGGGTGAGATTGCGGAGTTTAACAATTTCCTGTATGGCATTACTGCTGCTGCCGAGGAGCAGGCGGCGATTGTTGCGAGACATTTGACTGGTGATATATCCGGTTACTATAAAGGTTCTTTACTCATGAACATATTAAAGATGCATGGTACTGAGCTCTGCTCCCTGGGTATGGCGGAGGCTCCGGCGAATGATCCCAGTTATGAAGAAGTAGTGTTTATTGATAAGGCGAAGCGGTATTATAAGAAATGTATCATCCATAATGATCGGCTGGTGGGCGCTATCCTGATCGGTGACAAAACAGAGTTCCTGGAATTCAAGGACCTGATACAAAACAAAATAGAGTTATCGGATAAGCGATTGGAGCTATTACGCTCGGGGAAAAAAGCTGAACCCATTAAGGGTAAGCTGGTTTGTTCCTGCGGTAGTGTGGGCGAGGGTAATATACAACAACGGGTGAAGGAAGGGTTTACAGCACTAGCCGCTTTATGCCAGGCGTCCGGTGCAGGAATGGGATGCGGCAGCTGCCGGCCCGAGGTTCAAAACATTTTAGAAAAGGCATTGGAACAACCACAACTAATAGCTAACACCTAATCATCTATATGCTACAATCGTATACCATTATCATCAACTTTACAGGTGGCATTGTTTCACCGGGTTATCTGAAAGAAGTACTGACCATTGCGGGTAAAGCAGGTGTGTTGGATGTACACTTCGGCTTACGGCAACAACTCATTATGGATATCCCGGCTAAACGATATGCCGGTTTTATGGAAGCTTGCCGGGAGAAGGATATTGTATTTTATACAGTACAAAAGGCTGTTCCGAATATCGTTAGCTCCTACCCTGCTATTGATATTTTTGTACATGATGGCTGGCTGAAAGGAGGTGTGTATAAAGATGTGTTTGATACTTTTCATTATACTCCGCGGTTAAAGATGAATATTTGTGATGGCAACCAAAGCCTTGCTCCTTTTTTTGAGGGCCATCTTAACTGGGTGTCTTCTTCGCGTACTCATTTCTGGTATTTATATATCCGTTTCCCGGGAACACCGGTTGTTTATTGCTGGCCGGTATGGGTGTATACCAATGATATGGCTGTACTGAGCCAACAAATAGAGGATGCTATCCTGCAAAGGGGTGAGTGCTACCAGTCAGATACTACCGCCCTATTTACAGAGATCAGTAACACTATTGTGTATACCTCTGCGCCTATAGAACAGGAGTTATCGTTGCCAGGGTTTGCGGTTCCCTATTATGAAGGATTTAACAGGAGTGGTGACTGTTACTGGCTGGGGATTTACCGGCGGGATGAATTGTACCCATTATCATTTATGTTGGATGTTTGCGCTGTTTGCCTGGAAACAAGGATAGGAGAATTGTATACCACCCCCTGGAAGAGTATTATCATTAAGGGTATTGATCATGCACAACGACATTTATGGGATTATATATTGGGTAAGCATCGTATCAATGTACGTCATGCTGCGAATGAATTGAACTGGCAGGTGGAAGATCATACAGAGGAGGGGCTGGCATTGAAGCGCTACCTGATACGCCAGTTTGATAAGGAGGATGTGCGTACTTATGGGCTGTGCTTTGCTATACAAACCAGGGCGAGATCATCGATGTTTGGTTCCGTATTGATCAGGCGTCAACAAAACAAAAACCCGCACCGGTTGCGGACGCTGGACCGGTATGATATATTGTATACAAAGGACTTTAACCCGAACTCTACGGAGTATCTCCTTTTCCGGGAGAACATGGAGAAGAGCTTTATTGGTACTTATCTTGTTTCGCTCTGTAAGCTGTTTTATGAACAACAAGGTACAGTAGATGCTTTACAACAATTTACCCATACCCAGCAGGCGCCTGTCAATATCCATACAGCCGTTAGCAGAACTTTGCATCAATGTACACAATGCTTTACTGTGTATGATGATCAGTATGGCGATGAGGACAATTGCATCCCGGCAGGCACATTGTTTAACCAGTTACCGGCTAATTATGAGTGCGCATTGTGCGGCTCGGGCAAGGAGGTATTTACTACCATAGATGAAAAAGAGTTGGCCAGGTGTTTCCTATAGATCGGCAGGGCTATTAAAATTGGCGAAGCCGGGCTCCCATGCGGGTGGTATAGCAGTGGATCGTGTATCCAATTGTTCCAATACATATTTGAGGCTATAGCGTTGTAATTGCCGGCGGGTATATAACGTATATATTTTCTGCAATCCCTTTGCTGTGTAGATGGCGCAAAGTGGTTCCAGCTCTTCCTGTTTGTGGAAGATATAGGCTTCTTTATCGTTGTGTTGGTATTGGTTGTATAGTTCCTGTAGTGTTTCCTGTTGCATATTGATCATATCGCAGGCGAGTATAAACAGGTCATCTGCCGGGTAATGTAGATGTGTGCTGAGGATACCGTGTAAAGGGCCACCTACTGATAAAGCAGGATCGTCTTTAACCAACCTATAGGTGCTATAGATCTTTTGAAAGATGGCGTGTTGGGATTGATTGACCGATAATACAACAGGCATGGATAAGGCCGATAGTTTACCGGCAGCAAGCTGTGCCCAGGTGCCGGATACATGCGGGAGGAGCGCCTTATCGGTGCCCATCCGGGAGCTTTGTCCGCCGCATAAGACTACGCCTGTTAGCATGTTTTTGATAATGAGGGTTTGATGCCTGGTTAAAGATACTGACTAGTATCTATAGGGGAGCATTACGGGAACATACTATGAGCACCGGAGTAATACCAAAGAACCATCGGGCCTGCATCGGGCTTATCCACATTTTGATGCAGTTTGTCATAGAAGTGTCACACTCATTCACCATTATTATCGTGCCTCATCCCTGCTGCTATTTTAAAGATGTGTATGATATAGGGAAACAATGCATCCATTGTTTCGATGGCGCCACGGGTGGAGCCGGGTAAAGTGAGTACCAGTGTATGTTGTATAAATCCCGCTACCCCTCTTGATAACATGGCATAGGGTGTGCGTTGCTGTCCGTAGCTCCGGGCGGCTTCCATAATGCCGGGTATCTCCCTATCGAACAAAGGACTGATGGCTTCGGGTGTGATATCCCTGGGTGATAAGCCTGTACCACCGGTGAATAATACCAGGCTATATCCTTCTTCGCTTAACTGTTTTGCTTTGTTTTGGATGATCTCTTTTTCATCCGGTATAATGGTATATACAGCCGTTGACAAGCCTTGTTGTTGCAGCTTTTGCATAACGGCTTTACCGGCCATGTCCTGTTTGCTGCCTGCTGCTACACTATCTGAACAAACCACTACTGCACATCGCAGGCCGGCTGTTGTATGGTCACTATAGTCACCTTTACCCCCTTTCTTACTGGCTAATTTAATCGTGGATATCTCAATGCCTTTGTCGATCGGCTTTAGCATATCATAAATGGTGAGGGCTGTTATGGAAGCGCCGTGCATGGCTTCTACTTCTACGCCCGTTTTATAGATGGTATGTACTTCTACGCTGATGAGGAGATTTAAACCCCTCTATGGTATAGGTGATAGCCGCATATTCAACAGGCAAAGGATGACAGTCGGGTATTACATCACTGGTTTTCTTGATGGCGAGTAATCCTGCTGCTCTTGCAAACTCAAACACATCTCCTTTGGGTACCTGCCTGTTCTGTATAGCATCGATCGTTTCCTGCTTTGATGTTTTTACAATGGCTGTTGCTATGGCCTTTCGTAAGCTGCTTACTTTGTGCGTGATGTCAACCATAGAACAATTATTAATGATGAATTATTAATGATAAGTTGGGAGGATATATGTTTATGTATTCTTTTTCCATTGGTGGGATTCATCTTCGAATAGTTCTTTACCCCATACGGGTAGTTCCTGCTTGATCCTTTCTACCAATTCTTCACAGGCATCTATGGCAACCTTTCTATGTTTGGAGGAGGTGAATACAAACAAACATATTTCACCGGCGGCTATTACGCCAAGACTATGGTGTACATGCATACAGGTGAGCGGGTATTTGGCGAAGATAGCTTCCCTTATTTCATGCATCTTTTCGAGCGCCATCTCCTGGTAAGTAGTATACTCAATAGCGATTACCTGCTTATTGCCCAGGGTGTCGGCACGTACCTGCCCTAAGAAAATACTGTGCGCTCCTATATCCGTTTTAGTGCTATGCTTTTGAATGCTTTCTGCAATAAAGCCGGCACTGATGGCACCCTGTACAAATATATTTTTAGGTTTCCGCTCCTGCATAGTGATTGTTTCTACTGTTGTTGTTGCCAGTGGATGATACCGCCCTGCAGGCTGTAGATCACTTTGGTTGTTCCAAAGGTATCGAATAAGAGCTGTGCGGCCTTATTGCTTCTTGTGCCGGATTGACAAAAAGCAATGAGTATATCCCCTGTGAGTGAGGAGGCGCGGGCTGGTAGCTGTGCCAGCGGGATATGCAAGTGTTCAAATGCTTCTGCCAAAGGGATCTCACCGGGTTCCCGTACGTCTATGATGGTTACGGAGGGGTTGTGTAGTAAGCTGTTAAACCGGTTCGTGTCTATTTCGAATGTTTGGCTGGCATTGGCTGCGCAGAACCAGTCGTAGTCCATTTGCAGGAAGGATGCTGCATCTTTCGGTGCGGTTATCCATGCTTCTGTATGAGGCGTTAGATCGAACTGGTATAACTGGTTAGTGAGTGCATTGTAGGTGAGCAGGCAATTGGTTAAGGGTTTGCCCATGCCAATAATCAACTTGATGGCTTCACTGGCTTGCATACACCCGATGATACCGGGTAGTACACCGAGTACACCAGCTTCTGCACAATTGAGCAGGGTATTGTTTTGTGGCGGTTCGGGGAACAGGTCGCGGTAGTTTACAGGCCTGTTATTGCCATCGCCGGTGGAATTGAATATGGCTACCTGGCCTTCAAATTGTGAGATGGCTCCGTATACCAGGGGTTTATTGAGCAGTACACAGGCATCGTTGATCATATAACGGGTGGAGAAATTATCAGTGGCGTCTATTACAAGATCATATGCCTGTATGATCTTAAGGGCATTGCTATTGGTGAGCCTTTGGGGCCAGGCTATTATCTCTATTCCTGTATTGAGTTGTTGTAATACTGTTGCGGCAGTGGTGGCTTTGTTGTGGCCAATATGGTGAGTGGCATAGAGTATCTGCCGGTGGAGGTTGTTTAATGAAACGGTGTCGCCATCTGCTATGCCTATCTTTCCGATACCTGCTGCTGCGAGGTATTGCAGGGCGGGGCAGCCGAGGCCACCGGCACCTATCACCAATACTTTTGCCTGCAGTAGTTTATCCTGCCCTGCTGTGCCGATCTCTTTTAGCAAGAGCTGGCGTTCGTATCGTTGGTATTTGCTATCCATTCTATATTTAACCGCCGGAAAAGGGTGGTAATAATGCTATTGTTGGGTGATCGGTTAATGGGGTGTTGCCGGTGATGACCTGCCTGTTGACTGCTATTGCGTAAGGTATTTCTTTGATGGCAGGATATAAAGTGTGCAACTGCAGCATGAGCTGATCGGTATCTGCTGCATCGTTTAGTGTGATGGTATTGCTGCCTGTGATATCGGCCAGCTGACCGAAGATGATAATGTTTACCGGCATCTCCCCTCCTTTTCTTTTATGCTCCCGTGAGTAATAATTTAACGGCTGCTACCAATAAGGCAGTGGCGAGTATGTTCTTGAGTACGGTTTGTTTGAACCGTAAGGAACCCAACCAGGCGCCTCCTAATCCCCCTACAAAAGCGACCGCTACATAACTATACATATCGGGACTGAAGTGTATGCCTTTTACCAATTGCCCCCCGAGACCAGATAAGGAATTGACGAAAATAAACAGGGCGCTGATGGCGGCTGTTTGTTTTTGGTCTGTCCATTTTAATAACAATAGTATGGGGGAAAGGATGATACCGCCACCAATACCTATCATACCGGAGACCAACCCTATGGTACTCCCTATTAGTAACGACAAGGGTATACTGGATGGTTTGATCTCGCTTACCGGGAAGTTCCTGAAAAACAGGAAGCGGGCTACGGGTATGAGGAGTAAGAGGCCGAGGATCTTTTTATAGATGGCTCCATCCATTACAATCAATCCCCCTACAAACGACATGGGTATAGATGCTATGGCCAGGGGGATGAAGATCTTCCATATAAAATGTTTACCCCGGTAGAACTGGATAAAGGAAGTGAGTGATACGAACAGGTTTAACAGTAATGCCGTGGGTTTCATTACATCGGGTGTTATACTGAATATAGCCATCAGGGCGAGGTAGCCACTGGCGCCGCCATGCCCTACGGATGCGTAGAGGAAGGCTACCATAAACAGGAGCAGGTAAAACAGCCACAGGTATTCTGTCATAGTAAACTACTTAAAACGGTAATAAGTGTACTTCTACCATTGCGCCTGCTGCATATTCTTCTCCTTCTTCTTCGAGACGGATGAGGCAATTGGCAGCGGAGAAAGAGCTTAACCGGTATGATTCCTGTGCCTGTAGCGGTATTACTTTGTTTGCTTCTACATGGCCTTTGAGGAAATGCGTTAAACCGGGTTTCTTTTGGTGAGCTTTGGCTAATGGTAAATGTACTACTTTGATGATACTTTTCCGTTGTGTTAGTTGCTGTAAGGCGGGTATTACATATTCATAGAAACAGGTGAGTACCGAGGATGGATTGCCGGGTAGTCCGAACACCAGTTTGTCGCCTTTCTTACCAAAGAATAAGGGTTTACCTGGTTTTTGTTTGATGCGGTGAAACAGTTGTTGTACGCCGCAGATGGATGCAGCTTCGAGTACATAGTCATAATCCCCTACACTCACACCGCCGGTGAGCAATACCATATCGCTATGTTCAAGCGCTTTTTCAAGTGCATCTTCCATGAGGCATAAGTCGTCATCTACCCAGATGGTTGTTACATTACTCATGAACAGTTGCTGTAAAATGGCATTGAGTGTAAATGAATTGGATTCATATACCTGTCCGTGTAACAGGGGTTTACCCGGTTGCCTTAATTCATTGCCGGTAACAACAATACTAATCGTGGGTTTGGAAATAACCTTTACTTCGGCAATACCAATACCGGCCAGGAAACCGATAGCGGCGGGTGAGAGGCAAGTGCCCTTTGTGGCGGCGATCTCTCCTGCTTTTATCTCGGAGCCTTTGGGTCGTACGTTGCTTCCTTTTTTCAGTAAGGTATCTGTGCCTGTTAGTTCGTTGTTTTCTACAGTTACTTTCTCCTGTATAATAACGGTATCTGCACCCTGTGGCATAGGCGCGCCTGTGAAAATACGGGCTGCCTGCCGGGCCTGGATACGGGCTGCTATGCTATGGCCTGCGGGTATTACACCTTCTACCTGTAGTTTATGGTGATAATAATAGTCGTCGAAGGCAATGGCATAGCCATCCATAGAGGATTGATCGAAGGCAGGAATATCGGCTACGGCATATACATCTTCTGCCAATACATAGGTTAGCGCACTTTCCAGGGGGAGCGTGATGGCAGGCAATACTTTACAGTTGTGCCTGATAATGTTTTTGGCTTCGTTAACGGTGATCATAGGGAGCGGGCAATGTTAGTGTTAATGATTAATTAGGGTTATTGTTTACTGGTTAGGGTTAGCCGCCAATGGCGATCATACTCCTGTTTTCTATGGCTGTTGATTGTAATTGTGTAAAGTCGTTTACAAACTGGCCGCCACGTTCTGCTGCCTTTTGGCTGATGGATGCTATGATGAGGCTTTTTACATCTTCTCCTTTACGCAGGGCTTGTAACAGGTCTATCTCTCCTTTGGAGAAGAGGCAGTTCTTCATTTTACCATCTGCTGTTAAACGCATGCGGTTACAGGTGCTGCAGAATGGCGCGCTCATGGTACTGATAACGGCAAATGTTCCGGCATGACCGGGTACGCGGTAATGCTTTGCGGTATCATGTTCTTCATCCTGCAGGCGTTCAATGGTGTATTTGCTTTCTATTAGTTGTAAGATCTCTTGCCAGGTGAATACTTTATTACTGCTCCATTGATTGCCGCTAAAAGGCATGAACTCTATAAAACGTACATGCACGGGTGTGTGCTTTGTCCATTCAACAAAGTCGTGTATCTCCTGGTCGTTGATACCTTTCATGGCTACTGCATTCACTTTCACATGGATGCCCTGTTGGATGAGCAGGTGAATATTATCCCATACCTGTTGAAAATTGTCTCTGCGGGTAATGAAGCGAAACTGGCTGGCTTTGAGTGTGTCGAGGCTTATATTTATCGACGTGATATTGGCTGCTTTTATTGCGGGCAGGTGTTCCTGCAGGCGAATACCATTGGTAGATAATGTTAGGGTAACGGGTAATTGTGCCAGGGAACGAATAATGGCGCCTGCATCTTTACGAACCAGTGGTTCTCCACCCGTGAGCCTTATTTTAGTGACGCCGAGATCGACAAAGATCTTTGCGAGCGTTTCTATTTCATGGGCCTGCATTAACCGGGCTGATGGCATAAAGGCATACTCTTCTTCCGGCATACAATAAAAACAACGGAGGTTGCAATTATCAGTAAGCGATATACGCAGGTAGGTGTGTATCCGGTTGAATGAATCGATCAGCATCTATAGTCATTTGCGACAAGTAAAGGTATGGATTAATATGTGTTAAAACACTTCTCCGAGGTTTACAAAGAAGCCATTGCTGCCGTCTTTACCTATTCCATAATCAACGCAGATATTAGCGCCGGAATGTTTGTTGAGTTTGATGCGTAATCCTGCACCACAGGCAGGGAGTAGTTCGTTGAACTGTTCGGATAGTTCTCCTGAGAACTTTTCTACATTGGCAAATACTACCCCTCCCAATAAACCATTACGGCTAATACGGAAGCGGTATTCGCTTTCGAGGTAATACATATTCTTGCCCCTGAAGCGACCTTGTATATATCCCCTGCCAGTATTATACTGGTCGTCCCAACCGGTACTTGGCAACAGTAAGTAGGGAGGATTACCACCGCCTACCGTCATCCAATTATAACTCCAGAAGGCCAATACATTGTGGGAGCTGCCGGGGAAATGGAAATACTTCCGTACGTCTATTAACAGGGATTGCCAGGTGTCGCTGCTGCCCAGGAATTTCCTGTTATTACGATATACAACGTTGGCATACCATCCCTGGTCTGCATTGATCTGGTTGGTTCTGTTATCGTATAAGGCCCGTAGGGTGAAGCCAGAGGCTATCTCATCGTCGCCCAATTCTCTTTGGAGGATGGTATTGATGCGTCGTGTTTCGGGATCAATGGCTTTGATGTTCCAGTATTGATCGTAATAGAAGCCCACCCCTGCATATATGTTTTTGGCTACCGATTTAAGTATGGTTTGGTGTAGTTTAATGGCCGAAAAGTCGATAGTGATCCCTTTGTTGGGGTCTGTATGGCCACCCAGTCCATAGATATCGGAGGGATATTTAATGTAGCGGTTATCAGAAATAAAATTAAAGCCATTGTTCTTTGTCCATATGTCTGCGAGAACAGGAACAATCACCTGGTTGTATTGGGAATAGGTAATACTGGTGGAGAGGCTGGATATCTTTTCGTCTTTACTGCTGCCGTTGTGGTATCCTATATTGGCGCTGAGGATACCGGCAAACCCCGTTTGAAGGGTGTACCCTACCGCGGGGAAAATGGCTACATGGTAATGAACCGGGGCGGCTGTATCTTTTGACAGCATGCCTTTGTGGTGATTGAATAACTGGTGGATGACATCGGCCAGGTCTTTATCGTTGAGGTTGGCGGAGCTCATGTCTGCCTGTTTAACGGCTTCGGCGCTATCCACTTGTGCACTGGCTACAGTGAAGAAGAAGAGGGATAAAAATGATAACCAGTATTTGTTGTACTTCAAAAGGAGTAGCTTTTAATAACGTAAATGAATGTATTGAAAGCAATAGGTGCAGGGCAACAAATGGCGTTATCTATTTGTTACGAAAGATCACTTATTTCCTCTCATTACAGGAACGAAATTAACTCAGGGTGTGCTGAGATATATACCTGCCTAAGAAAATATACGTTAAAAAGCATAAATCGGCTGCCAGGCTGCTAAAGCCGGGGGTGAGTTTGCTAAAATCTTCCCCTGTGACGAAGATGGGATAATCGTTTGAGTATTTCTTTATTAAGGCTGCGGCTAACAGGAATGGGTTCGGGAATACCCGTGATATATAGTTTTAGTCCCGAGGCGTTGCCTTTGATCTGGTGAACATGGTAGAGGTTTACCAGGTAGGTTTTATGGCATCTCATGATGAAATCGTATGCAGAGAGCGTTTCTTCCAATTTTTTTAGGGTACCACGAAAGAGGATGGAATGCACTTCGGCGTTCTTTCGGAAGAAGATACGGATATAATTATCGGCGGAGTGCAGGTAGAGGAGGTTGACCGGTTCAACTACCAGTACCTCTTTTTTATTATCCCCCCGCAAAATGATGGGTGAGCTTAGTAGTCGCCATTCCTTATCAACCGATATTCCCTGGGTGATGATATGGCCTGTTGTTATTACCCCTTGCTGTGCGGGTATATTGTTTAGCTTGTTGATGGCCTGCTTTCGATCCTGCTGGTATCGAAGCAATATAACAGTTTGCTCCACAAGGAAAGTGAGCCCTGCTACACATACCAGGCAAAGCAGGGAGATAACCGGCCAGTTTTGCAGTGAGCCTTCCTGCATGGCTTTTAAGCTAAGCTCGATGGCTGTTTGCACCAGCGCTACGAATAGCAATAACCCGCCCAGTAGAAGCCTGGCGCGGATAAATCGTTTAAAATATACATCGAATGTCCCATTTGTCCAATAGTACAGGAGCCATGTAAAAAAAAGGACGAACAGTAGCGTTATACTTATTACAATGTAGTTGTGTGGAAAGATGATGTAAACAAGTAATGACGACGACAATAATGACGGAACAACGGAACCTCTATTTGTAAAAACCATAGTTATAATACTGAAAACTAAAACGCCATAAAATAGGTATAGCACCTTTCTTTCAATATTGGAGCTTAAGGAGTGGCTTTTCATGATAGTAGAGAAGTCAAAATTCACTCACCGGGCCGCACCGTCAAAATTATTGGGGCTATCGGGAATTTTTGGGGTAAACAGTAAGGAAAAAGAGAGGGTTCGTGTGACCACGAACCCTAATGAGGTTGTATGAAAGCAATGCAGGAACAAATCATTACTATGGAGTAATGTTATAAACGAAACAATACGATAACTAACTTACTTATGGGGTATGACTGAGTACGTATAATTTCTTTACTCCGCCATACCATTCAATGGCAACGATACTAAGCAGCCGGGTATTCGCTGCGCTTTGATAACTGATAGTGTACAACATAGCTGGTGTTTTTAAATAAGGGAATAGGTGTAATAAGCGCCACGGGTACCTAAATGGGATAACCGTTCCAATATCTCCTTGTTGAGGTTGCGGCTGACAGGTACGGGATTTACGACACCCATGATATACAATTTGAGACCCAGCGCATTTCCTTTTATCAGGTGAACATGGAGCAGGTTAACCAGGAAGGTTTTGTGACACCGGAAGAGGAAGTCGTGCTCTGCAAGGGTTTCTTCGAATTTCTTGAGTGTTCCCCTGAAGAGTATGGAGTCTATTTGCCCGTTATTCATAAAGAAGATACGGGTGTAATTGTCTGCGGCGTGTAAGTACAGCAGGTTGGAGGGTTCTATCTCCAGCAATTCACTTTTGTTGTCTCCTTTTAGAATAAGGGATGAGATGGGTGATAGCTTTTCCTTTTTTTCTGCTATCACTTCCTGCATAAGGCCTTCTCCTCCTTTTAACAGGTTATCGCTGTACGATTGCAGGATGAGTGTTTGCTGTGTGATAAACACAACCATCCCGAGGCAAACGAGTAACAGGATAAAAATGGTGGTTAACCCGGCTAATTGACCCGATGTTTTCCAGTTGGCAAACATTACAATAATGGATGTGTTGGCCAGCACGATGAGCATGGGAATACCTGAGTAGAATAGCCTTGCCTGCTGGAACCTTTTCAATATTGTACCGAATACGCCATTGAGCCTGCACCAAAGCAGCCAAACACAGAAACCTGCATTTAGCAGCGTTACTACAGGAATAATACACTTTAGTGAGAATGGCGTGTACAATAAGAGGAAAAGCACTAACAGAGGCTGGAGGAGATGACTCCTTTCCACGATAATAAAAGTGGTAAGCAGGATCGCAATGGCTATATAGTATAGCCAGGACACACGGTTCCCAGTGTGTTGTGGGATTGGACCAGGATTTTTCATAGTTATATTGGATTGGTACAATAGCCATTATAGCTATTACACTTAGGTTAAGTTAAATATATATCACTTAACGAATGCTAATATAACTACATTAACTGAATATTCTAATTATTTGCGGGTTATTTGGGATTATCTACAACAAATGTGTAACAAGTACACAAATATCCAAAAGGAGGGGCTGCGCGTTCGCGCAGCCCCTCCTTTTTATGCATCAAAATTTGTTGCCCAAATGCCGGGATTACAGGTTGAATGCATACGCTACCCTAACACCTAAATAGCTTTCTGATGAGCCACTCTCTACAAACTTCGTATTGCTTTCAAACTTTACACCTGCATCAATAAAGTTGCCTTTACCTAATGGGATCAGGTAGCCTATTTGCGGGCTGTAAGCAAAAACAGCTGACTTATCGGCACCGATATCATCTTTGTTGGCAATAAAGCTAACACCTGCCAGGCCCTGTACATACAGGTTCTTCCAGGCATAGAATTTCAGCCCTGCTTTAACAGGTACCAGGCGAAGGTCTTTGGCACCATCAATGTCTTTACTGGCAAAGAAATTATTGAATGCGCCGTTCACAGTTACATACAGGCTCTTCTTAATGATAGCGAAGTCTCCCTGTATAGAACCTCCTATTGACCAGTCATACACATCCTTTAAATTGCTTACCGGCAATCCTGATTCAGGGCCTGCACTGAGCACTATATTACCCGGACGGTTACTATTGCTGTTATTACTTGTTTGTGCATTAGCTGTAAAAGTGATACCTGCTAATAACGAAAGTGTTACTACACCAATCTTTAGTGAATTTTTCATCTTTTAATTTTTATGTTTCCCGAAGTATTTTAACAAGGCAAAATTAGCATGGCAGGGAAGGGAAGGTCAATCCCAATTATTCGGATAGAAAAACCGATTTTTCCTGTAGTGTATAGAGAGTACACATAAAAAAAGCGGCTGTAAAAACAGTCGCTTTGTTGTTCACCAAAACCATCGAAAAAAACTATGTATAGAAAGGTAAAATTCAAAAGTAAAAAATCAAAATAGCGCTTATGTACTGAATAGTTCAGTTATCATGATATGTCTACGTTTCTTAAAGCCAGTCTTTTACATTTTGACTTTTTACTTTTGAATCTTCCCTTCTGAATTCGCTACGCAAAAGTATCCGCGTACTCCCCTTCCGCCAATGCCAATTTGCCGGAATTAAGAACCGTATTCAAACCTCCTTTCTTTAAGTCAGAGGGATTATACCCGGCCATCTGTTTAAAGAAGCGGCTAAAATGAGAGCTGGTATCGAAGTTCAGCCGGTCGGCTATTTCTTTGATGCTTAACCCTGAATAATGTAACAGGTAGGTAGCTTCCCTGTATAACCTGCGATGAATGATATGCAAAGCCGTTACACCTGTTTCATTCCGCACTACTTCACTAAGGTGCTTGGCAGATACATTGAGTATAGCAGCGTATTCCTGTACGGTGCGTTTCTGAATATAATTCTCTTCCACTTCCTTTTGAAAGCTGTGTACTATCTGGTAGCTCCGGGTTAGCTGGTGGGGTGAATCGCAGCGGCAATTCTCACAGCCCCTTCTTATTTCATACAACAAGCGCATCAGTTGCAGCTTCATAACAGGCAAGGTAAACTCATCTGATTGCTGGTAATCCTTGTCCATAGATTCCAGTATACTCTTAATGGACATGAAGTGTTTCTCCCGGAGGTTGTGTACGGGTGCTTCATCGGGGTGTACTTCCAGCAGGCGTTCCAACACGGCATCTTTTGTATAAGTATCTTCCAGGAACTCTTTCTTGAACAGTACTACATATAGCAAAAGGTCGTCTGAAGCATTATCGTAGGAATGAATATACCTGGGTGCTATCATGTGTAATGATCCGGGGTTCACCTGGAAGGTGAAAGAGCCCACTGTTTTGGTTACTGTTCCACGCAGGCAGAGCACCAGGGCATAATGATCGGTTTTAACCGGTAGTCCTTTTTTGATAATGCCTTCATTGCTGAGTAATGCAAAATCATCGCGAATGGCCGAATCATCATACTTATTGATCCCAAAATGTTGCGGCACTTCTTTTTCTGCCGATAAATAGTATTTAATAGTATCTGTGATCGTAAATATTCTCGTCTTATTCTCCATGCTTCAGTTAGTTAGAGGGTATATTATGCCATGATGCCTTTGATAAAACTTTCAACGGCATCTTCCAATATCAATTTGCGGGGTACCATGGGCTGGTACCCTGAAAACATTTGTATGGAAACGAAACCATGCAATATAGACCAGTAGGTATGCAGCTTAAGGTAAGGATCAGCCTGTGGACTATTGCCTGCCGATATGGTTTTTTCTATGGCAGACAACATGGCTTCACTCACTTTCTTCATTTCCTCCATTTGCTTCACTGCTTCACAACCGGGAATACCCAGCCCGAACATCACTTCATAATGGGGCTTGTGAGACAGTGCGAATTGCCAATAGGCACCGGCAATGGCTTTTAATTGTTCCGGGGGGTGAGAAGTGGCAGTTTTAGCCTCCTGTAACTGCGTGGACAGGATATTAAACCCTTGCCGGATAAATTCCATCAGGATGGCATCCTTGCTCTCAAAATGGTTGTAAACAACCGGAACGCTGTATTCTATGGAATCAGCAATTTTCCGGATGGACAATGATTGCCAGCCTTCGGACTGAACAATTTGCCAGGCGGACGCTAATATCCCGGCCCGTATAGTCTCTTTTTGCCGTAGTTTTCTTTCTGCAATACCCATAGTCAGGTAGCGTTACCAAATATAACACTGTTAGCAAAACTACGGACGATTAAGTTACGGGCCAAAACTCAGCGCAATTGCCGATTTCACGATATTGGGATTTTACACTGACACTTCTGTATCTGCTTATACAAGCCCTTCTTAATACAACTGCCTGAACAATAATTACATTTCATATTCCAGGTGATAACCGGATCACTACCAATAAAAAAGCCGGCTAAATTTAGCCGGCTTTTCCAGGAAATACTCCTCTATTAATCGTTTATGATAGTAATGAATTGCTGATGCCCAATTCGAGGCCCCGTAACTCAGCCAATCCCCTTAATCTTCCGATAGCTGAGTAGCCGGGGTTGGTTTTCTTTTTGAGGTCGTCGAGCATTTGGTGACCATGATCGGGACGCATGGGGATGTTTACTTTGCGCTTTTGCATTACCAGTATTACCTGTTTCATCACACTATACATATCTACATCGCCTTCGAGGTGATTGTCTTCATAGAAGTCGCCCCATTCGTTTCGCCTGGTGGCGCGCAGGTGCAGGAAATGGATACGATCGGCGAACTCCCCTACCATTGCCGGCAGGTCATTATCCGGCCTTACTCCATAGGAGCCTGTACAGAAGCAGAGGCCATTATTGAGGGAAGGAACAGCTTGTATGAGTTTATTTACGTCTTCCTTTGTTTTTACCACGCGTGGCAAGCCGAAGATGGGATAGGGAGGATCATCCGGGTGGATGGCCATCTGTATGCCGCATTCGTCTGCTACAGGTACTATTTGTTGGAGGAACCAGATCAAATGGTTCCTGAGGCCGTCTTCATCAATACCATCATACGTATCTAATGCCTGTTGAAACTGCGCTGCTGTGAAGCTTTCTTCACTACCGGGCAAGCCGGCAATGATATTGCGCTGCAGGAGGTCTTTTTCTTCAGCGCTCATGGTTTCAAAGCGCTGTTTGCCTCTTGCGAGTTCTTCACTGGTATAATCTTTTTCTGCGTTCTTTCTTTTCAGGATATATACATCGAACGCAACCAGGGCTGCTTTCTCGAAACGGAGGGCTTTGGAGCCGTCTTCTACTTCGAACGACAGGTCTGTTCTTGTCCAGTCGAGTACGGGCATGAAGTTGTAGGTGATCACTTTAATGCCACAGGCGGCGAGGTTGCGGATGCTTTGTTGATAGTTGTCTATGTATTGCTGAAAATTACCGCGTTGTGTTTTAATATCCTCGTGTACCGGTACGCTTTCTACTACTGTCCATTCCAGCCCGGCTTCATGTACTACCTGTATCCGTTTGTTGATCTCTTCTATGGTCCAGGTGGTTCCATTGGGAATATGGTGCAGGGCAGAAACAACACCGCTACAACCGGCTTGTTTGATATCGCTTAAACTAACGGGATCATTTGGCCCGTACCAACGCATGGTTTGTACCAGTTTGTAATGCTCTTTCATGAAGGGATGCTATTGATCTTTTTATTGATTTTACGCGCTAAAATAGGGAGTAAGTTGTAAGTTGTAAGTAATAAGTTGTAAGTATAGCACAGTATGGTGTACATAAATAGTATATAAAAAGGCCGCCCGGTAAACCGGGCGGCCTTTTTATATACTATTTATTGACCTTATTTCTCTGCCTGGGCATCTTGCTTCTGCTGTTTCTTTTTCTTCGCATGTATCTTTTTGGCACCGTAACCTACACCGGCTGCTACCAGCAGGCTCAGGCCGCCGTCTATTGGTGCATCGGGGTCCTCACCGGTAGGCGTGCCGGGATCTTGTGCGAATACCCCTGCACTAATGATGCTTAATGCAAACACCATTACCAGTATCCGGACTCTCTTATATATTGTTTTTGTTTCCATGACGTCTTAATTATGAATGATGAGTTATGAATGATGAGTTGTTATAACGTATTACTTATAACGTACAACGTATTACTCCTTTACTACTTTTTTAGTAACTACTTCTTTACCATTGCTTACCTGTATTACGTATACGCCACTATTCCATGTACCGGCAGCTATCTGTTGTGTACCACTCTGTACTTTGCCGGCATTGATACTGGCAACAGTTTTACCGCTGATATCAGTGATACGGATATTGGTTTGTAAAGCCTCAGGAGAAGCATAGGTAATGGTTAAGACACCATTTACAGGGTTAGGACCAGCCTGTACCGTTAAAGCAGCAGGCGCTGGTGTTGGTATTGTTACCGGTGGCACCGTTGACTTCATGGCTACTTCAAAACGGTTGTTACCCTGGCTGGCAGTATCGGCTGTTACGCTAAAATTATAGCTCATATCGTTGGCTATCTTCATCCAGCTATTGGTATATTTATCGTGTAGGTATAAATTGCTACCTGTTGCTAAGTTGACTTCACTGGCTTTTACAGTGAAGGTTCTTTGCTGGTTGGTTTTTAAGCCTAACGCGATAACGTCTGTTGCGGATTGTAAAACGGGACGGTTGTTGATGGCGAGGTGTTTGTTATCGGATGCGATGCTATAGAAATCGAGATTGATATTGCTGAATTTATCCATGTCCAGCCTGTCGGTGGAGGCAGTATTGCTCTTGTTATCGAAGCTGATCTTTAATTTATCCCAATAAGTAAGGCTATCTGCTATTGTTAACAGGAAGCTTTGGGTAGTAGTGTTGCCTGCGCCAATGGTGCATAAGGCGTTGTTCCGATACTCTTATTGCTTTCTCTGAACGTAATTACCTGGTTAATACCACTAACGTTTTTGATGAAGAAAGCACCGTAAGCAGGGATCACAAAAGGAGTTCCCAATGTTTGGAAATCATATCCACCGCTGGCAATACCCGGGTTTGTGCTACCCATAGTTGCATTCCATACATAAACAGAAGCACCTGAACCACCCCGGGCCAGTGATACCACTAATAGCATTTACATCTATTGGAGCAGGGTAAGGATTACCGATGGCATTCCAGCCCACGGCTGAACCACCAAAATCAGCAGCGGAACGTACTGTATAATCCAGGTCACCCACATTTACTGAACCTGCTAAGGAGAGGCTCGGTGCAGATGGTGTATAGGTACCGGTTGTTTGACCAATACCTTCTCCCGGAATACCTCTTACAAACAGGAACAAGGCTTCGTTCTTATTCCAGGTTTGGGAAGCATCCGTATAAGCTGCCCATACACCGGTAGTATAATTAAAGGCAGAAGCGTTACCTGCGGTAAGGCCTGAACCGCTACCTGTGATATCTACATAAGTGGTCAAGGCGCTGATAGCGATACTGCTGTTAAAAGGATGACCCAATAAACGGTAAGCACGTTGTGCAGTAAGGTTCTGCTGAATTGTAACAGTACCTGTGATAGAACCTGTACCTACGTTACCGATGGCACCGGCAGCGGTAGGGCTGGAAGATAAACATTTGAAAGCACCACCGGCTTCTACTACTACCTGGGCATTGGTAGGAGTAATCACACCTGAGTTGTTGACTGTACCAAAGACATCCAGGTCAGTAGCACTGCCATTGTTGATGGTAAGGTTTTTACCGCTGTTTACAGTAAGCGTACCTCCAACAGACACTACCAGGTTATCGGCAGTTACATCTGCAGCTACAGTGATATTGTGGCTATTCTGGATAGTGATGCCTGCAGCGTTGTTATCGGGTGTTAATGTAGCGCTGATCCATGTGCTGTTATCAGAAGAACTCTGCCAGGAGCTCGTGCTACCCCAGTTACCGGTTTGTTTGGAACGGAAATAATCAGTAGCAGCGCTGGAAGGAGGAACAACTGCAACCGATCCTCCTATAGCAAGGGTGTTAACACTCCCTGTTCCAAAAGAAAAGGTTCCGGTACCACCTGATGCTCCCCATGGATAGAGCCTCAATGTAATGGTAGTTGTACTTGCTATATTTGAAGCGCAGAAATACCTGATAAACTTATCTGTGCCTGTACATCTCCACTAGTGGTTGTAGTCGTGAAGCTAACCGCGGTACCTATATCAGTAAAACTACTTCCATTTGTGCTATATGACCAAATATAAGCGTTAGGGTCCTGTGCTTGTTCTTCTTAATTTAGCGTCTATAGTGGATAAAGAAACTGTATATCCTGATTTTGCGTTAATAGTACATTGATAATACTCATTATTCGTTTTTTGCGGCAGCCTCGGTTGTCGCATCCCAAGCATTTGAGGCATATCCTCCACTTAAAGTGGAAGCAGTTTCTCCAGCCCCTCTTGATAAAACCGCAGTATTCAAATTGGTATTATTCGTTGTAGCATTAAGACTACCAGCAGTTACACCAGAAAGTGAACCGGTATTCCATGCTGCAATCTGTGCCCAGCCCTGCATTGTAAACAAGGCAAGCACCATGGGCAGTAACAGGCGTTTTTTTAATAGAAGTCGTTTCATAATTAGTATTATTTGAGTTTTAGATACAATGGGGGTTATTGTACGTCTGATGTATTACGGATGCTGAATTCCTTTGCAGTACCGCGATAGTTAACTGCATAGCCGGTCCATGTTTTTGCGCCCGCAGGTAATGTCGTTCCTGTAAAAGAGGCGGCGGTGGCTGTATATAATGTAATAGTGCCAGTGCCGTCACCCAGTGATGTGGTAGTGCTATAACCTGTACCGGTAGCAGTGGCGTTTACTATTTTTACTACGGTGTTTTCAATATCGGGAACACCGGTTGTAGGATTTAGGGTACCCAATGCTGTATTTAATGCTGCAACGGTCATTGTTTGCGGCGTTATTGTTTTACCGGTAGCCACTGCTGCAGGAGGTACGGTACCAAACAATGTTTTGATCTCCAGTGAGCCATTGTAATTGATGAGTGAATCACCTGTAATGTCCAGCACAAGAGAATCGCCGATGTTATAAGTGATTGTACCGCCGAAATAAACAGAGATGCCACGGTTACCATCCTGGATCAATACACTGCCATTGCTTACATTCTTGCTGCCGGCATCGGATATTACAATACCGGATACTTTATAGCTGCCCAGCTTAATACCAGTACCGGTATACATGCTTCTTAAAGTAGCAAGGGAAGTTTGGCTGTTTGTTGGTCCACCGCCTGTATTGGCGATCACATCGTTTGCATTCCTGATCTGGAATTCTTTGGTGCTGTTGAAACTGTTGGCATAACCAGTCCATGTGCTAGCCGTAGCGGGCATGGTTTGCCCTGCGAAATTGGCTCCTGCTGCGGTGTACAACGTCATGCTGCCTGTTACATCAGCAATGGTTTTGCTGCCGCTGTAGGTACCTGCAGGTGATGCAATAGTGCCTGTAAGTTTTACCAGTGTGTACTCGATGTTGGCAGCATTTAATGATGATAGCGCAGTATTTAAAGCTGCGATGGTCATTGTTTGCGGTGTTACTGTTTTACCGGTAGCTATCGCTGCGGGTGTTATTGCTCCGAGCGCAGCTTTTACTTCGAGGGAGCCATTGTAGCTGATCAATGAATCACCTGTGATGTCTATCACTATAGAGTCACCAATATTGTAGGTGATGGAGCCTCCAAAATAAACGGATATACCGCGGTTACTGCCGTCCTGTATTACTACGTTACCTGTTCCGATATTTTTATTGGCAGCATCGGATATAACAGTACCGGCAATTTTAGTACTGTCAGTTAATTTAATACCTGATACGGTATACTTGTTCCTGAGGGCCTGTATGGTAACCAGGTTGGAAGTTCCCGTTGGGCCTGTTGGACCGGTGGGTCCTGTTGGTCCGGTTGGGGTTGTTGTTGTGCCTGAGCTGCTTTTACTACAAGAAATGGCGCCGAAAACTACTATTGCCATTAAGGGCAGCAGGCGCATTACATTTTTCATACTCTTCATTTTTAGCGTTATTGATTGGGGTGTTTGATACTTTGGTTGTGATTAGCGTATTATATTGATGGAACCTTTTTTGGTAATGACCGTATTGTCTTTTTGCAATACCCTGAGCACGTATACGTATACTCCTACCGGTGATGGCTTTCCTTTAACAGTGCCATCCCATCCCAGTGTTTGGTCTTTTGATTCAAACACCATATTGCCCCATTGGTCGTATATATGCATCTGCATGGTTTGAACAAATGTTCCGTACACGTAGAGTATATCATTCCTGCCATCGCCATTGGGTGTAAAGAAATTGGGAACGAACAGATCGTACTCGGGTGTGGTAACAAATACCGTTACGGTGTCCATACTTGTACAACCGGCGCTGGTGGTGGCTATTACCGTGTAATGGTGTGTGGAATCTGCTATGATCGTTTGGCTGGTGGCTGTTTGATTAGGGAACAGGTAAGCGGGCTGCCAGGAAGTTACCTGGTAGGTGAGTGTGGAAGAAGTAGTTAAAACCAATGGTCTTCCTGCTACTACCGGGTTGGGATTAGCTGTTAGCGTTACAGTGAAATCCTGTACGGTAACAGTTGTTGATGCCGTATTGGTACATCCTTTATCGCTGGTGGCTACGGCATTGTAAGTAGTAGTCGCAGCAGGGATTACCGTAGAAGGGTTATTGGCGTTGCCGGTATTGGTCCATTGAACAGTAGCTGTTGCATCGGTAGCGGCAGTAATGGTAGCTACATCTCCCGCATGGCAGATAGACTGTGCCGGGCTTACGGTTATTGATGGTTTGGGATCAATAACAGCTGCATAAGAAACAGTAGTAGTACCACAACTATTGGTGACGACATAACTGATGGTAACATTGCCACCTGCGATACCGGTTACCAGGCCATTGTTCGCTACTGTGGCCATGGTTGCATCACTGCTGCTCCATACACCACCGGGTGTTGCATCCGTGGCAGTGAAAGTGGCACCCGGGCAAATCTCGTTACTGGTACCTGCAACAGGTTTGTACGGAAGGTTTATCACCGACTGTTACTGTATAAGATACAGGTGTTGTACCACAACTGTTGGTGACTATATATTGAATAGTAGCTGTTCCTGTAGCAATACCGGTTACGATACCGTTGTTGTTAACAGAAGCGTTGGCAGGGTTGAGGCTGCTCCATGCGCCACCGGGTGTTGCATCGTTTAGCGTAGTAGTGGCGCCAACACAAACAGTATTGGTACCCGTAATAGCTGCCACAACAGGAGCCGTATTTATATTGAGTATGCCGCCTGCCTGTGCTACCACCGAACAGGTACCGGTAGCCTTAACAGTATAAGGGTAGCTGCCTGATACAGCAGGTGTACCACTGATGGTATACACGCCCGCATTGTATGCACCCGTTACACCCGCAGGTAAGCCTGTAACAGTTGGCGTGGTTACACCTGCCCCGCTAACATTATAAGTAACAGGTGTAATGGCTGAGGTGATACAAATGGATTGGTTATCGGTGCCAGTGGCTGAGGTGAGTGTTAGAGATGGATTATCATTCACCATGATAGTGCCTGTTGTCGTAGCAGCACCACAGGTGCCATTGGCAGTAATGGTATAAGGGTAACTACCTGATACTGTGGGTGTGCCGCTGATGGTGTACGCCCCTGCATTGTAGACACCCGTTACGCCGGCAGGTAAACCGGTAATGGTAGGATTAGTTAACCCAGCACCGCTGATCGTATAGGTAATAGATGTAATGGCCGTATTGATACAAACAGTTTGATTATCGGTGCCAGTGCCAGAGGTTAACGCAAAGACCGGTTTATCATTCACTGTGATCGTGCCTGCCTGCGTGGTGGTGTTGCAGGTACCCGTAGCAGTTATGGTATAAGAGAAACTGCCCGATACGGTAGGTGTACCGCTGATCGTGTAAGTGCCCGCATTGTAAACACCCGTTACACCGGCAGGTAAGCCGGTAATGGCAGGAGTGGTTACCCCTGCCCCACTAACTGTATACGTAATGGATGTAATGGCAGTATTGAGACAAACTGCCTGGTTAGTGGTACTACTGGCTGATGTTAAGGTTAGAGAGGGATTATCATTCACCGTGATCGTTCCTGTTTGCGTGGCAGTGGTACAGGTACCAGTAGCCGAGATGGTATAAGGGAAACTGCCCGATACAGTAGGCGTGCCACTAATGGTAAATGTGCCCGCATTGTATGCACCCGCTACACCGGCAGGTAAGCCGGTAGCAGTAGCACCGGTTATGCCTGTTCCACTAATCGTATAGGTAATGTTTGTGATAGTATGAGTGATACAAATTGTTTGGTTATCGGTACCGGTAGCTGATGTTAAGGTGAAGGTTGGATTATCATTCACCGTGAGGGTGCCAGATTGTGTATTATTGCCACAGGTGCCTGTAACCGTGATGGTATAAGGGAAACTACCCGATGCCGTAGGCGTGCCACTGATAGTATATACACCTGTAGCACTATTATATGCCCCTGTTACGCCGGCAGGTAAACCGGTGATGGCAGGAGTAGCTGTTCCTCCATCAGTGATGGTATAGACAATGTTGGTGATGGCATGCGTGGTACAAACCGTTTGGTTATCTGTACCAGTGGCAGATGTTAAGGTAAAGGTTGGTTTATCTCCAACTTTTATCGTTCCTGTTTGCGTAACAGGGCCACAGTCGCCTACAGCCGTAATAGTGTAGGTATAATTGCCTGCCGCAGAGGGTGTGCCGCCAATAATATACATACCGCCGCTATAGATCCCTACTGTACCGGGAGGTAACCCTGTAATAGTAGGCGTATTGGTTACGCCAGTAGTAGTATACGTAATGGATGTAACAGGATGATTGACACAAACAGCCTGGTTATCGGTACCGGCCGCTGATGATAAGGTGAAGGTTGGATTTCCCTTAACAGTGATCGTTCCTGTAAGCGTTGAAGCTGAGGTGCTGGAAGCACCGGGACAAGGGACTATCTGGTAAGTATAGGTTCCTGGTGATGATGTGGGAGTACCACTGATCGTTATTACACCATTACTGAAAGAGGCAGTTACACCGGCAGGTAAATTGGAAATATACGGAGGTGTATTGCCTGCTACTGAATAGGTAATAGGTGTGATAGCAACACCCTGGCAAACGCTTTGGTGATTGGTACCTGTAGCTGAAGTGAGAACGATGGGTAACGGAGAGGTAGTGGTGATCTGGATATCATCTACAAAAAAACCTTCATCAATTCTGTCGAAATTGGAAGCTACTCCGTTGTTGATATTGTTGTTAAAAGTACCACAGGTAGAAGAATTATTGCCTACACTGATCAGTTTTACCTGTACAGAAGTAGTACCTGACGGGATTGCATACACAAGCGGATTGGGGCATTGAAAAACCGTACAGCCGGAAGAGGCACTACCTGCCCCCCCCGGGCTCGTTGTATAACCCCAGTTGGCATCCCCAAACCCTCCTACTTTACCAATGGGTGTAAAGGCAGCACCATTCAGGCTTATGAGGATCACAGCTCCTTCGCGGGTATCCATACCCGGGCCGGAGCCACTTCTTACAGCATGGTAAAGGGATAAGGATAAGCCGGTAAACCCGGCTACATTGGCTGAATTTAAGGTCATGGTATTACTCTCGCCGGCACGGCCAACCCTTATGGCATTAGACCCGGTACGTACCAGTTCAGAATTGACATTACCCCCGGCATATAACCAATTATCACAGGGCGTTCCTTCAAACCCCTGGGAGTACAAAACATATTGCGCTGTTGATCGTGTAGAAAAAAAACATACAAAAAATAGAATAGCTATTAACCGGGTTGTGCACAAAGCCTGTTTCATCAGCTGGTTAGTTATATAATTGTGTTGTGTATTCATCTTTGTTAAACAGTGTTATGCTGTGGTTTAGAATCTCGGACATTTGATATAACCGCCTGCTCCATTTTTATTGCCACCCATGAAGGTTACAGATACTTCAAAGCTGTTGGCGCCGGTAGTATAGGTTCCCAGTGAAGAAGCATTTACATCATAGCTTAGGCCTACCATGAGGTTGCCAAAGTAGATGCCTGCAAAAGGCACGATGGCATCACCAAAGCGATAGTTTAAACCAGCCATTACATCGGTAGTTTCATTGGCGGCAAACTGGAAATAGCCACCTATCATTTTTTCAGAAGAGCCGCCTTGTGACAGGTATAGGGCGTTGGGTACGAAATATGCGGCATCGGATAATACGATCCGTGCACCTCCATGTATGGTATATCTTACCGGGAGTTTTTCTTTTTTACCAATGGTAAGGAAGGGATCTTCGGGCTGCGTAATATGTGCTGCGGCTATTCCTCCAAAGAAATTCACCTTTTTATTCTTTGAGCCATCGTAATAGGATATGCCTGCCCCGGCATCGAATACTGCGGAAGATGTTTTGCTTAAAAGATCACTGGTGGGTGTACCCGGGTTAAACCCTATGATGGGTACCCATTGATCGCCACCCTGGAATTTGGCAGGGTCTACTCTCCTGCTAATCAACCCACCTTGTAAGGCAAAGGAGATATGCTGCTCTCCCTGCGGGCCAAACCTGATACCACTATAGGAAACGGAGATATCGCCATTGAAATACTGGTACCCGGCACTACCGGCTGTTTGGTTAAACAGGCTGGCGCCGAAGTTGATGTCTTTATTAGTGGCAACATCTGCGCTGAGGCCAACCGTAGAGAATGGATTGGAGATACCTGCCCATTGGTTACGATAGATAGCTGATACGCGGTAAGAGCCTTCCATCATGCCTGTTAAGGCAGGATTGACCCACATGGGATATACATAATACTGTGAGAAGTGAGGATCTACCTGCGCCATACCCACAAGGCCACGACACAGACACACAACTACTAACAACAGGTGGATGATTCTTTTCATTGAATTAACGTATTAGGGTGATAGAGCCTTTTTTATTAATAACCGACCCATTCTGCAGCGTTACTTTTAACACATATACATATACTCCCACCGGCTGTTGGGTACCTTTGTAAGTACCATCCCAGCCTTTGTTCTGGTCACTTGTTTCGAATATGAGTGTGCCGAACTGGTTGTATATCCTCCATTCCATGTCTTTTATTACGGTACCTCTTACATATACCATATCATTCTTACCGTCACCATTCGGTGAGATATAGTTTGGAATGAACAGATCGTATTCATTGGTGGTAGCTATTACGGTTATGCTGTCTTTATCTATACAACCTTCGCTTGTTTTAGCAGTTACAACATATTGCCTGGTAGAGTCACCTGTTAGTATTTGGCTAACAGCTGTTTGGTTGCTAAACAAATAAAGCGGCTGCCATGCGATTACCTGGTAAGGCATAGAAGCTGATGTTGTTAGTGTAAGCGGGCTGCCTATTACTACAGGGTTGGGATTGGCAGTGAGCGATATAGAGAAGTTTTCAACTGAAACTGTTACAGAAGCATTGCTGGTGCATGTTTTATTACTGGTAGCTGTAACCTGGTAAGTAGTTGTGTTTGCCGGTGTTACAATAACCGGGTTGGTATTGCTGCCGGTACCGCTCCATTGTATAGTGGATGAGGCATCTGTTTGCGCCCTGAGCGTCGCTTGTCCGTTTGTACAGATAATTGTATCGGCACTTACGGTTAATGATGGTTTCGGGTTAATAGTAACAGCATATACGGCGCTGCTATCGTAACAACTACCTGTAACTGTATAGCCGATCATCACACTGCCTGCTGTAACACCGGTAATGGTGCCATTGTTAGTAATGGATGCTATGCCTGTATTACTGCTGCTCCATACGCCACCGGCTGTTGCATCGTTCAGAGCCAGTGCAGCACCTGCACATATTTCATTGGCGGAGCCGGTAACAGGCAATACAGCTGGTTTTCCAACAATGGTTATAGCGTAGGTAACAGGCGTAGTAGCGCAATTATTGGTTACTGCATAACTGATAGTGGCCGTACCGGCTGCTATACCCGTTACTATACTGTTGTTATCTACTGTTGCTATGCCGGCATCGCTGCTGCTCCATACGCCACCGGGGGTAGCATCATTTAAAGAGATCGTAGCTGCCACACACACGGTAGCAGGTCCGCTGATCGCGGCTACCACCGGGGCTGTATGAATAGTGAGTGTACCGGTTACGGTAGGGTTGATACAAACGCTCCCTGTAGTAGTTACTGTATACGTGAATGTACCGGTTACGGTAGGCGTGCCACTAATGGTGAATACACCTGCGGCATAAGCGCCTGTTACACCGGCAGGCAAACCGGTTACAGTAGCACCCGTTCCGGCACTGCCTATTATATACGTAATATTGGTTATTGCTGAACCGGAACATCCTATCTGTGCATCTGTACCGGTAGCAGAACTAATACTTATCGTGGCGTCTGCATTAACGGTGATTGTTCCGGTAATGGTTGCGGGGGCACAGGTGCCGGTAACCGTAATGGTATAAGGAAAAGAGCCTGCTGTTGTTGGTGTACCACTAATGGTAAAGGTGCCTGCAGTATAAGCGCCCGTTATACCCGCAGGTAAACCGGTTACACTGGCGCTGTTACCGGTACCACCGATGGTATAGGTAATATTTGTTACCGCTGTATTGATACATACAGATTGATCATCTGTGCCAGGGGCTGAGCTAAGGCTCACCGTTGCATTCGGATTAACGGTTATGGTTCCGGTAATAGTTGCCGGGGCACAAGTGCCGGTAGCAGTGACGGTATAAGGGAAACTGCCTGCTACTGTGGGTGTGCCACTGATAATAAACACGCCTGCTGCATAGAAGCCCGTTACACCGGCTGGTAACCCTGTAACAGAAGCATTGTTCCCTGTACTGCCTATGGTATAGGTAATCGTTGTTATGGCAGTATTGATACACAATGATTGCGCATCCGTACCGGAAGCTGAATTCAGGCTCACTGTAGCATCCGGCGTTATGGCTATACTTTGAGAGGCGGAAGCAGTACAACCGGAAGGATTGGTAGCTGTAACCGTGTAATTACCGGCTGCAGATGCTGTGATACCGGCAGTGGCTGCTCCTCCGGGTGACCATAGATAGTTATTATTATCAGGGCCGCTGCTACCGCTGTTAATGATAGGCGGGGCCGGTGGTTATCCAGGTTGGATTACCCGCAACATTATTATGGAAAGAAGCGGTATTGGCATTACCGGAAGCATCTGCCACAGTAGTACCTGTACCTTCATTAAATTTATAATAGGCAAAAAGATTCGTTGCAGGGGTAGTAATGTTTTTATTATAATTGGCAAGGATGGTACTGGCAGGCAGTGCCACACTCCATATCCTGAACTCATCTATCTGTCCCGGGAATGTGCCGCCATAATAACCACCTCCTATACCGCCATACAAGTTACAGCACGCACCCGGGAATTGCCCAATGGATGGGTATACATGGCCGGCAGTACTAGTAAGGCCAGTAGCTTTCAATACGCCATTTACGTAAAGCGTAGGTTGTTTATTGGTATACACTACTGCTATATGTGTCCATCCTGATACTGTGCCACTCCATGTTAACAATGATGGTAAATAGGCTGCACCATGTTCATATACTGCAATACCATTGGTACCTACAGAGAGGCCTGCGCCCACACCGATATTGACGGCTGCAGTAGTATTAGAAGCAATCCCACCCCAGGTAGGGAACAATACATAGTGCTCACCACTAACACCCTGGGCGCCCGTTGTAGTAGCTGCTGCCAATGTAATGGTAGCGGTAGGATTTACCCAGCATTCAAAAGTAAAGTTGTCGGAAAAAGTGGGTAAAACCGGGGCACTGATATAGGGAGAAGTGAGTATGTTGGTAGCAGTACCTGCCAATTGTACAGCATTGTTGGTAGCGGGTACTGTATTGGGTGTGGCTGTTAAAGTAACAGAACTGCCGTTACAGAAAGTAGTTGGACTACTGGCTACAATACTAAAAGAAGGGGTATCGTTAATTACTACCGGGTAAAGCGCTGAGTCTCTGCAGGCAGACGCATTTACCAACAGGTATTTAATGGCAGAGGCTCCGGGTGCAACACCTGTTACTATGCCACTGTTATTGATGGTGGCTTTGGTTACATCACTGCTGCTCCAGGTGCCACCTGTTGTTACATCATTCAATTGTAATGTTGACCCTACGCAAACAGTAGGGATAGTTGCTGTGATAGCTGCAACGGTTGGCTTTGCGGCAACAGTTACAGTAGCAGTGGCTGATAAAGTACCTACTGTATACGTAATGGTAGTGGTACCTGTTGCTACACTGGTAACCAGCCCGGTAGAAGATACTGTAGCTACTGAAGGAGCACTGCTGGTCCAGGTACCACCGGTAGTTGCATCGCTTAATTGTGAGGTAGCTCCCTGGCAAATAGTAGTTGTTCCTGTGATGGGTTGTATAGTAGGTGAGGAAGCCGCTACTGTACCAGAGATAGTGATATTATTGATCTGGAATGTACCCGAACCTGAACCAGGGGCAAAAGGAAATACAGCCACTAAAATGCCAGTGGTAGAAATATTGGATACAGAAATACCACTCCAGGTAAGAGTAGCTGAGGGAGTACCACAACTTCCTCCTGCATTTAAGCCAAAGTTTACACCATTGTTAATCCATGTAACGCCATTATCAAGGCTGTACGCTAACCTTCCCGTGGTAGGGCCAGTACCAGACTCCCTTGTAATAGCCGAAAAGCCGGTAATATTTATTTGATATCCTGTATTAGGTGTAATCTTAAAAAGACATATGGGTTTGCTGTAGAATATGATCCGCTAGTTCCAGTAATGGGCACGGTAATTCCACTCAACCCACCACTACCACAAGCAGTATTACCACCCCATGTACCTCCTTTCTGTAATGCTGTAACTGTTACATTGGCATTATTGGCAGTTACAGCAGTACTGCTACCACCGGAACCAGTATACGTTGCAATGGCTTGCCCAAAGCCTGCTGCCGTGACGAGCAGGAAAGCAATGAGTGTAAAGATCTTTTTCATAATTTTTTTATTAAAAGCATTTAGTATATATGGTTGGTATAGACATGACAGTAGCAGTACACCCATTTTGGCGGGTGTAATGCTGTGTCAGGTTTTTTGAAACCCCTATCTTATTCTATCAGTAAAGATTGTCGGCTCAGGGGGTGGTATGCTGCTATAGCATACCGGTGGTTGATCATGATTTTTGCGTTATGAAATACTAGTATTCCAATATCTTAAACTCTACCCTACGGTTTACCTTCCTTCCTTCGGGATTGTCTTTATCATCTATGGTGTCAGGCTCTACAGGACAACATTTTCCATAACCTTTTGTTACCAGTCTTGAACGCTCAATACCTTTTTGCACCAGGTAAGTGGCACAGGATTCGGCACGCGCTTTTCCTAACTTAACGTTGTATTCATCCGTACCTTTTGCATCGGTATAACCACCTATCTCCATCACTAATTCTGTTTCTTTCTTCATTAAGCTTGCTAAAGAATCCAACACAGGACGTTCCTGGCCGGCAATGGCAGACTTATCAAACTCAAAGAATACTTTCATCATTTTATGAGAGGCTTTCTTTGTTCCGTCTTTACCTACTATGGTTTCTTTACCGGGTTCTGCTGTTGTGCTATCAGTAGTAACCGGTGTTTTCTCTTGTTGTGGTATAGCCGTTAAACAGGCTTTTACAGTATAAGTAGTATCTGTATATTTTTCTCCGTGTATGGTAATCGGTTCGGAAGAAACAGTGTATCCTTCTTTACTGAATTTGAAAGTGATGGCAGTGAAGTCGTTGTTGATGTTAAAGCCATAGCTGCTTCCTGCATTGTCGTTTTTGTATACAGTAGTTCCATTGTTGTCATCAGCAATAACCTGTACGCCGGACAAAGGAGCATTGGTATTGCATTCTGTAATAGTACCTGCTACCTGTTGTTTGAAGGTCTTATCTTCCCTGGTAACATTGAAGATCTCGAGGCAACAATCTGCCTGCCTGTCGGAACTGAAATAGGCGTTGTGTAACAGGTTATTGTCTGTATTTTTCGCATAGAAATACATATCATCTCTTGCAGAGTTAACAGGATAGCCCAGGTTTACCGGTGTTTGCCAGGTAGTAAAATCACCTTTTGATTTATACAGATCGTAGCCACCCATACCTACACGCCCATCGCTGGAGAAAACCAGTGTTTGGCTTATTGCCTGGTAAAAAGGCGCTTCTTCATTTTCTTTGGTGTTAATAGTGCTGCCTAAATTAACTGCATCGCCGGCAATACCTTGCGCATCTACTGTTGCATACCAGAGATCGTATTTGCCTAACCCATTGGGCCTGTCAGAAGAGAACAACAGGTGTGTACCATCCGGTGTAACAAAAGGCTGCATAGCGCTGTAGCCTGCTACGTTTACTTTATCGTTCAGTTTTATGGGTGATGACCATTTGTTGTCGCTACCCAGGTCGCTCATATAGATGGCTGCAGTGGCTGCGCCTTTCTCTCTTTCCCAGCGTGTAAAGAACATTCTTTTACCATTAGCGGTAAAAGTGGGTGTGCCCTGGTCAGTGTTCTTTGCTGTTTCCAATGGCGCACGTTCTACCGTGCTGATCATTGTATCGCTGATGATAGCCCTGTACAGGTTATTGATAGAAGGAGAAGGTTTGGTAGTAGTGGTATCCGGCAGGGCTGCTGTAAAATACAGCTGGTTATTACCATCAAAAGAGGGGGCATAATTGCCTTGCATCTTTTTATTGCCGGTACTGAGTTTACCAATGTTGTATAAGGACTGTTCTTTGCTTTTTAACTGCTGGCGTATAAAAGCCAGGTTATCCAGTTCGTGTTTCGCACCTTCACTATATTCATCAGCCTTTGTATATGATTTCAGGAAGCCTTGTAATTCAGTTTCCGCTTCTTCGAATTTCTTATTGGCTCTCAGGGTTACACCGTGCCAGTATGGGGCCACCGGGTATAGGCTGTGGTGGGAATCCTGTAGCAGGGTTTTACTGTACCATTGCTCTGCGCTGGCATAATCGTGCAGCATACGAAAGCTTTCAGCCAGCTGGTATAAAACATGGGTAGGTATTTCCTTACCATGCTTTTTCCTGTTGGGTATTTTCTCCGGGGAATATGGGCGAAAGCCGGCAGCATCGGGTGGAATAATGCCGAGGTATTTTTCGTAATAGTTGACTGCGGTATAATAATCCTTCTCAACAAAGGCTTTATCTCCGAGTGTTACAAAGTTAGTCTGTGCAGTTACGGACACAGCTATCGCTATAACACCTATTGTTAGTAATAATTTGTTCATATTTTTATTTCGTTTAAATAGTAGTTGTGAATGCACTTATAACCTCGGGCATTTAAAAAATGTTTTGTTCTCACTCCTGTTTCCACCCATGAATGTTACAGATACTTCGAAGCTGTTGGCTGTTGTGTAGTTACCCAGTGTAGAGGTATTTACATCGTAGCTTAAACCAATCATGAGGTTTTTGTAATAGATGCCTGCAAAGGGAACCACCGCATCGTTAAAGCGATAGTTGGCGCCGAGCATTACATCTGTAACCTCACCTGCGGGCAACTGGAAGTAAGCGCCGAGCATTGTTTCCGTAGCATTTCCCTGTACCATGTATAAGGCGTTTGGAACAAGGAATGCAGAACCGCCTGACAGGGATATTCTTGCGCCTCCATGTATTGTATAACGGGCAGGCATTTTTTGTTTCTGTCCATCGGACAAAAAAGGATCATCCGGTTGTGTAATATGATCTGCTGAAAAGCCTGCAAAGAAGTTTACTTTTTTATTCAGTGAGCCATCATAGTAAGAAACACCTGCACCTGCATCGAATACGGTGGAGGATGTTTTGGTGAGTATATCATCTACAGGGATAGTGGAGTTATACCCGATAACAGGTACCCATTGGTTAAGACCCTGGAATTTGGATGGGTCTACTCTCCTGCTGATCAGTCCGCCTTTTAAGGCAAATGATATGTGTTGCTGACCCTGGTGGCCAAATTTGATACCACTGTATGCTACAGAGATATCTCCGTTAAGATACTGGTAACCTGCGCTACCGGCAGTTTGATTCAATATATTAATACCCAGGCTGATGTCTTTACTGGTAGATACATCGGCACTTACACCTGCTGTGGAGAAAGGATTGCTGATGCCCGCCCATTGGTTACGGTAGATAGCGGAAACGCGATAGTTGCCTTCCATAGAACCTGTTAATGCGGGGTTTAACCACAGGGGATAAACATAATACTGGGAAAAATGCGGATCTACCTGTGCTTTACCTGTGTATTGCAGGGCGATCAGTAACACTGCGAAAAGTGTACGTTGTACTTTAGTGCTCATTAGATTATCTTATTAAGTTGATTGAACCTTTTTTATTGATAGTTGTTCCGTTTTGAAGTATTATCCTGGCTACGTATACATATACCCCTACCGGCTGTTGTTTGCCTTTATAGGTTCCGTCCCATGGAGTGTTCTGGTCGCCTGATTCGAATACCACTTGCCCCCATTGATTATATACTCTTAGTTCCAATGATTTTATCACAGTACCCATTACTTTGAATATGTCGTTCTTGCCATCGTTATTGGGTGAGAAGTAATTGGGTATGTAGATATCATTTACATCTCCGGTAACAGTTACTGTAAGGGTATCGCTGGCTGTGCAGCCAGCAGCAGTTGTAGCTGTTACAATATACTGCCCGGTGGCAGTTGCTGTTATCGTTTGGCTGGTAGCTGTTTGATTAGAAAACTGAGAAACCGGCTGCCAGGAGGTAACCTGGTAAGGTGATATAGAGGCACTGGTAGTTAAGGTAAGCTGGCTACCCTGCGTTACAGGATTAGCACTGGCTGCCAGGGTTACTGTAAAGTCCTGTACCGAAACCGTTACAGATGCGTTACTGGTACATCCCTGGTTACTGGTAGCAGTAACGGTATACGTTGTTGTTGTAGCAGGTGTAACTGTGGTTTGTGCACCAGGAGTGGTTTCGTTCTGCCATTGCAACGTTGAAGTGGCATCGGTAGTGGCGGTAAGCGTTACCGGATGCGCATTACATACGGTAGTATTGGGGCTTGTTGTTAAAGATGGCAACGGGTTTACGGTTACATTGTAGGTAGCTGTGCTATCGCCACAGGTACCCGTTACTTTATAGCCGATAGTTACTGTGCCTGCTGATACACCTGTAACTACTCCACTGTTACTGATCGTTGCGAGAGCAGTATTGCTGCTGCTCCAGGTGCCGCCGGCTGTCGCATCGCTTAATGCCAATGTAGCACCTACGCATACTTTTGTAGCTGTCCCTGTAATGGGCGACACATCAGGCTTACCGTTAACGGTAATTGTATATGACTGCGATCCTGAAGAACAACCTCCACCGCTACCTGAAACTATATAGCTAATCGTAACAGTACCTTTGGAAACACCTGTTACCACACCAGTACTATTAATGGTTGCTATGCTGTTATTATTACTGCTCCAGGTACCACCGGTAGTTGCATCGCTTAATGCCAGCGTTGCTCCGGCGCATACTTTATTATCGGCCCCGGTAATGGGTGCAATGACTACCCCACCTCCGCTTACTATTACAATATAAGAAACGGCTGTAGTGCCACAACCATTGGTTACTGTATAATTAATAATGGTAGCACCGGCACCTATGCCTGTAACCACCCCATTATTATCAACAGAAGCAATGGTAGCATCAGCACTACTCCAGGCACCACCTGGTGTAACATCGCTTAGTGTAGTGGTAGCTGCTACACATACATTGGTTGAACCTGTTATCGGTGCCACTACCGGTTTTTGTAAAATGGATACATTGTGTGTTTGAGGAACGCTACCGCAGGTATTTGATACCGTATAAGTAATGGTATAAGGGCCACCTGGTGCAACGTAGGTACCACCGGTTACCACACCGGTGCTACTCACAGCCGCCGCAGTATTATTACTACTGGTCCATACACCACCGGGTGTAGCATCACTCAGTGTGATGGTACCGTTTTCACAAACAGTGGTAGCGCCTGTAATAGCAGCTACTGTAGGTAGCTGGCTAACTGTTATGGTAATATTCTGGGGAGTGCTGCTAATACTGGTAGTAGTATTGGTTACTACCAGGCTGGCAACATAAGATCCTGTTGTGGTAGTAATACCTGCCGGCAGGTTGATCGTTAGCGAAGAAGCAGGCAATACGGCATTGGTTACATTGGTAAAGCCTGCTGCCAGCGCAGCAGCATTCCAGGTAAGGCTATATACATTGGGGCTGTTCGTGGTAGTATACGACATAGTAACAGTAGTAGCAGCCGTACCAACACAAATCGTGGGGATGGTGGGTGTAATGGTAACAGCCGGGCCTGGAGGCGTTACATCCTGGCAGCCATGGTTGTAATAAGTGGCCGTTCCGCTATTGTCCCAACTGATGGCATTACCATCGGCACTTGAATTGGACCAGGAATTGGTATAGCTGCGTATACCGGCAGTACAGGCAGAAGCACCATTGGTAACCTGTAAATACCGGTTCCCTCCGGGAGCATTGGCAATATTGCCATTTGCTACCCAATTGGTGGGAGAAGTATGGGTAATATATACGATGTACAAATTACCTCCTGTACAGAGGCTTGTTACATCGTATGCATAATCAAAATCTGCCGGCACAAAAATGACAGTACTCCCTGCAGGAATAATAGTTGTGGGAAACGTAACTTCTGTAAAAACACAACCATTACTGGTAGTAAAAGTTCCTGTACTGGTTTTATTGCCAGCACTTGAACCTGCCATTACACCCGTTGGGCTATTGCTGGCCGGGTTATTGGAACCATAGTACAAAGTGTACGCACTGGCCTGAGCACTGGTAGTAGTGGTAAAGATCACATACTCATTAAGCCCTTCGTTTGCTCCGCAGGAATTTGCCATGGCAGCTTCTATAACAGGGCATTGTCCCAGGGTTTTACCCATGGTAAAAACAAATAGCAATGCAATACAAATACTCTTCACTTTACTTTTTTTCAAGACATTCATCATTGGTCTGGGGTTTATATACATGCTTATTCAGCTAAAGACACAAGCCAGCATTCCAGTGCCGGCTCTTTGTTATTATTGGTTTATTGAACAATTGGTTTTATGAACAGTAATGAAAGAAACAGGCAGGATAGCTGTACAGGCATGATAATCCCTAAGCAGTTAGGAAAAAGACAGAATCCAATTAAATTGTGTAGATTTTTTATCATCAATTACACTATTAACATTTATAACCTGTTATTGTGAAGTTTTTGCAGGAATTGGATAGTCTTTCGATCGTTTTTCAAAAGTGGTCCTTAAATGTTAATTAAATATTACCAACAAGTTAAGTTTGAAGAATTGAGGATAAATAAGCGGGAAAAGAGGCTATTTTAGTGATAAATGCCTGTTTATCAAATATTTTATTCTTATATCCAGCGAATAAGTCATGCATGAGACTCATTTAAACCGGTCGATTTAGAGCCTAAATATTTTAATTATTTCTTCAGAATTCATACTAAAAAAAATGCAGTCTTCCAAAAGCTTATAGGATAAGAGGTAAAGAATGAGTGATAAGGGGCAATTACCAAATACAAAAGCCGGCGA